>BMAW01003541.1:697020-884754 GCA_019974015.1 Nephila pilipes
ATATATATATATATATATATATATATATATATATATATATATAAATACGCAACACGTGGTATTTTGTGCTAAAATAAGTAACTTTTTACAGAACACCTTCACTCCAGTATGCCGAAGTCCATCTCATTACAGATGGCAAACCTTTTCCTGTGCTAAAGAGCTGCGCTAAGTACTATAACTTATTGCTATAGTAACCAGACAAAACAGTTATTATCATCATCTCTTAAACGACTTGCAAATATTGTGAAACAGTTACCACGCTGCAAACAGTTTCGCACTTATTTTATATTTTCAAATAATTAATTTCTACAAATTTCCGAGTAAAAATCAAGAATTTTGCAACTTTTTCTAAGCTAAATAAATTACGTGGCTCATTGGTTTATATACAGATCTGCACGTTCGCAAAAAACATAGGTGCTTTTCCGCTGGCAGTGCGCAAACGACAAATCTGCAAACATAGTATATTTAATCATTTTAGTTCATATATCTTATGGTTACGAGAATAATAATTCTAAATGAAATCATCATTTTATTTATGAAAGTGAGACATCTTATTTTCGGAAGTGTTTATGTTACCGGTTTGTTGAGTCGTCACTAAAATGAAAAATCCGATGTTGGCAAAATTTGCACTCGGGTAACGGAAAAGAACCGAAACGTACACTGGAAATAATAATAGAATATCGTAGATAATGCGCACATAGAAACAAAAATGGAAGAGGAATATTATTTTTTAATTTGTTATCATATATTTTGGGTGGTTTGAATGCAATCTTTATACAAAATTTTTAAAAAATCATACGAATGCTTTAAAATCCGTCTCAGAATACTACTATCCATATCATTCATCAAATTCCCTTTCACTCATTCAAATGTCAGAATGCATATCACCACTTTCAATGGTTAACTTACTAGAATTATGAGAGAAATTGATGTGTTTATACAACTTCAAAACAAGCCAACCCAACTACTAAGACCAATAACTTAAATGTGTGATCCTGATTGCTTATTAACGTCGCAATGAGAAGCAACACGAGGCCTGTATGCGACGGAACCTCGGTCAAGAGACGAGACCGACATCTGCGTTTGCACCTCCTTCTTAAGCTTTCAGACTACACCGACGGCCTCAGGACCTCAACCAGATTAAAGTGCATCAGCCCCACTACATGATGAGTCTTTAAGTGGAATCAGGGTTCGAACTCACGACTCGATGAAAACACATTGAACTGCAACCATGACCACTAGGCTATCGCGGTTATACCAACGAGAAAGAGAAAGAATTTCTTCTAACACTTCTGTTATGGTAGCAAAATAAGGTCGGTAACGCCCATCGGTAGATGTTGAAGTGATCTAAGGGGGTTGGCTCAATGCTAGTTTTGGGGGTGTTGACGATCAACTGCTTTCCTAGGGACAACACTCGTAAGAATGCGCTTCGACGCTTGATTATTATTAAAAATCATTGAATGCATGTTTTAAATAGTTCTAAACGTTTTTAAAGCAAGATTAGTGCACATTGAGTAGGTATTAGTACATTGTAGCTTTGTTCCCGATACCTTTTCTGACTAGCACTTGAAAGAGTCGCAGAATGAGCAGTGTACCATACGGAGCATTATAGCATACGCCTATATTTCGGCTCGAACAACAAATTTAATATTTTTAAGTTTGCACAACCAACACAGATCGACGCACAACTCATCGACATGCCAAAGCGAATTTCTGAGGGTAATGATAATCCAACGAAACTGCCTACTTTTTTTTTTTTTTTTTTTTTTTTCTCATAAGGCTAGATTAGTGCATTTAATTGTATGGAATTAAATACAAATTCAATTCGAAGGAGTGAAAAAGGGTTGGAAATGTATGGGTTACATTATTGATTTCAAGAACGAAAGTTGTTGTTTTTTCACAGGAAAGGGAGCTGTGAGTTATTATTATTATTTTCTAAAAGGGGAGTGGAAGGCCTAAAAAGGTTGGAAACGTATGGAGTGAGAATCCCCTGGTAATAAAAAAAAAAGTACTTCTAATATCCAATACATCTATTTTTTTAAAGAAAATTTTCAGGATATTATTTACCAGTATTAAACAATAAAAGAAGCCTATCGTTTAAAACCAGTCATTGCATCGTAGAAACGAAGTGGAAATACTCACCGAGGCGAATAAGATGGGTTTCTGTTCTCGATATTCCTCATATTTGGTGACGTAAATCTTCCTTCTGGTTTCTGCGGGACGACAGTGTTTCGAAATGTACTTTAAGGGAGTTAATGCTAGAACAAAAAACATTGGTTGCAAATAATTTCAAAATCTGGAGACTAAAAATTTTCAATTCAATTTAAAAATAAATTAAAACTTCCCGTACATATTTTTGAAGTATTTGAAAAACAAGTTACACTGAGTAATTACAATTTACAACATTATACATTTTTCCTCTTTTTGTAAGAGGTTCTAGACCCGAGATAGTGAACCTGTGACCAATCAGACAATTTAGTGAAGCCGTTTTGAATAATTTAAATTTCACAAAACGAATGAATCCCTTAAAAAATTATCTAAGCTACTTAGTTACTTCGTTTTTTTTTCAATGAATGTAGATTTTAAGAACCGCAGAATAATCGATTTTAAAAAAACTACAATAAAATACTTATTAATTTTAGTTAGGTTTGAAAAAATGTTGTTTTAGAACAACATGAAGGCTATTGGTTGACGAATTTTGCAATTTCTAGTTCCTAGTCAAGTGACGAGAACGCCACCTAAGTATTACATTTATCTTCTCACACAACCACAGAACTTTAGATACAGTTACGTTTAACATGCTGCAGCCTCCATAATCAAAATAGCTTTGTCTCAAATTAAATGATTTATCCGTCAATCACAAAAACAAATTGATCGATTGATTGATTAGTTAACGTCGCACTAGAAGCAACACGAGGATTATTGGTGACGGACCTCGTAATTTTCAACCTCGGTCATGTCCACGGACGATACCTGACCAGGAACCTCCCTCTCATAACTTCCACATCATGCCAAAAGGAGAACTTTGAGTCATGACAGATTTAACGAGCCGGCTATACAGCGGATCTTTAGTGGCTGCAAGACTCGAATCGACGAAAACTGCCGGTCGCGAATGCGTAACTATGACCATAAGGCCACCGCGGCCAAAACAAATGAATTAAAGAAATAAGCAGAAATGAAACCTAAAACTCCCCAAAGGGAATAAAATTATCTGTAATGTATATGACGCTTGTTGAAAGAAATTGTGGTAACCGCTCCGTTGTACAGGAGAGGGTTGGGGAGCGTCTTAGGAGAGACGTGATCGAGACTTCATTGTAAGAGGTAAGGGGAAACGAGCCCCGAAGTGTAAATAAGAATCCTGTTTTGTTTTGTTGAATAGACGGGGTTGTTTTAGTGCTCATTTGAACATTACTCAACTCTCCAGTAGTTAGTTAGTGGATAAGAAATTAAGATGATAGTTCAGAGATAGATATAAATAAGAAAAAAGTATTCAATGCTCTCGCGTACGGTAGCAGGCATTACAATTGTATTTTTAGGTTTGTGGCTCAAAAAAAAAATTCAGTTTATCTACTTAAGTAATATCAATTGATCCAATTTTTTTTCTTATTATTAATATTAGAGAAAAGTCAAGTAACTCTTCAAAGAATTTATCTCCTTAAAAAGAGAGAGTTTTTCCTTCCCACAGTAAAATATTTAGTTGCTCAGTTTATCCATTTAAATAACATTGATAAGTCTTTTTTTTTTGTCATAAATATCTGAGAAAAGGATCTATTCAAATAATTTATCGCCTTAAGCAATTTTGATTCTTATTTTAAAAGAACTATATTTTCGGGTTGTTTTACTTTGTAACAATTCTATCTTTTTAAATGTTTTAAAAGAAGAGGGAGAGAAAAAATGACATGCATTGAATTCTTAAAATATCATAATAAATTTTAATATTCGGAAAAGTGTGCATGTGTGAAAAAAATTCCGATCAAATTTTATTTTTCTTCTTGAGTCAGGACCATATTGAAAATTAACGGATCCTGATATTAACTGTTGTACGAACTCTTAAAATCAGAACAAGTAAAACAAAAAATTTCAACTGCCCTTCAAACCCATAAGTGTGTTCTGAAGTACTTTTGGTTTTCTATATTTAAACTTAGTCTGCCTTGTAGATAAATATGACTCCGAATCAACTAAAAATTTTACGGACCCTATAGGAGAATTGGAGTCCTCTTTTGAGTAATATCAAGTTGGATAAAACATAATGTCATATTGGCTGTTCATAATACCTAACAATAAAATATATAAATATCAATTATTACAAATTAAAAGCTTTTTGGAATATATATTCTAAAAAGAAATTTGCCGATATATTCCAGATTTCTAGATTTAAAATGAAAACCATCAAACCATTTTCGAGATGATCACGAGAATTTTAAGAGGAAAAAAAAAGTAGGTTAAGATTCTCACGAAAAAATTTTAATTCACTTATCTAGATCGCGCAAGTTTAAATTTGTTTCGCAACGCAATCTGAACATGCTTCTTTAATGAAGACATAGCTCGTGGTGACAGAGTGTTCTTGGTTGCAATATTGTGGTTAGCAATGTTCAAGATGACCCACGGGGTTGTGTTCTAATTCCATCAAAGACTCGTTGATTGGAATAATGAGGATTGCTGTACATAAAGAAAATAATCATTAAATTCCTCTTATTATGTAGAAGTTACGAGAGGGACGACGCTTGAGTTGGGTGTCTTTTTTCGTCACTTGATTAGTGGTTCGAAATTACGAGGCCAATAGCTCTCTTGCTGCCAATAGTTCTTGTGCTTCTCAAGAACGATAATAACCAAAAGTGAATCAAAAATTTTGCAAATATATATAATGTTTGTATAAGCAAACATTTTTTTAAAAAGAAAACAAGTTTTTATTGTAAACAAGTTGGAAATCAAAATAATTTAAATTTATTAATTACAGTTTAATTTTTGATTATTATTACAATTGCATAAGTAATAATATTATAATTACATTAAAGCCTTTTTTAAAGCCCCAATCAGATATTATTAAATAGAAACGCTTTTTAAAGATAGATTTTGGTAGGAGAAATTTTAAGAAACTTCTTTGAAAATTTTCTGAACTAAAATGCCTAGTATCTGCTGCAAGTGTTTGCTTAAAGAAGTGTCAAGTAGTAAAAAAATTAAAAGATCATTGATAAGAAGCGAAATAAGGTTCCTTTCCACAAGCTGTTCGTGAATGTAATTTTAAATCTATAGAATTTCTACTTATTTTCTCAAATTTAAACTATTGTGTTAATTTGAATCCGATAAAGTGTTTCCCAAAGAACAAAATGAAAATAAATATATTGCTATTGGTGGCGCCAACGTAAAGATTTATATTTCTTCTTATTTTATTGCAATATTAATTACATTTCTCTTAAGATATATTTAAATTAATAATTTATGGTTTGCCTTAATTTTAATATCTGAACAAAATTTTATCGATGGCTTTGATAACTTATTGTCCACTTTAATATTTTATCGTCTACTGTAATTTTATAATCTGAAAAGAATGCTATTGATAGTTTTAATATATTATTATCAGCTTTAATATATTATCATGCACTTCGATAATTTTTGTTGCGAAAAAATTGGCATTATTCTTGTATATGAGAATGATTTATATTTTTATAAAACTAATTTAGAACAAATTGCGTTGCTATTAAATTAAATTGAAATTTATAAATTACAGATTTCGATTTTCCTCTAATATAATACATATCATTGGCAAAAACAATGATAATTACAACTAAGACTTTTGTCATGTTAAATTTTTCTTCCGATTTTTTAAAATATTTCAGTGTCTATTTGGCGATTCGTTTTCAGATTTTTAAGAATTACATATAAAATAATCTCTGAAATTGAAATGAAGGGAGCAGGAGCTAACCAGATAGAAACATGTATATTTGTTCTTGAACCAAAATTAAGCTATAAGTGCGCCAAACAAGCCATTATCGTACCAAATAATGGTTGTGGACGATAGAATAATTGCTGAGAAAAAATACTTTTCCGTTTTTTCCTGAATTTTTGTTTACTTGTTTTAATGTTAAAAAAAATCTTTGTAAACAGTTATTACTTCAAACATATTTGGTCATTAGTTTATATATATATATATATATATATATATATATAAGGTCAATTGAAAAGTCCACGTAAAACACATTTTTTTGGCAAAATTAGTTTTTTTTATTCAACATAATTCCCTTCAAGGGTGATACACTGATTATAGCGACCCTCCAACTTTTCAATACCAATTTTGTAGTACGATTTGTCCTTTGCTTCAAAATAGGCCTCAATTTCGGCGATCACCTCTTCATTCGACGAAAATTTCTTCCCAGCGAACATTCTTTTGAGATCTGAGAACAGGAAATAGTCGCTGGGGGCCAGATCTGGAGAATACGGTGGATGAGGAAGCAATTCGAAGCCCAATTCATGGATTTTTGCCATCGTTTTCACTGACTTGTGACACGGTGCATTGTCTTGGTGAATTTTCTTTTTCTTCAAATGCGGCCGTTTTTCGGCGATTTCGTCCTTCAAACGGTCCAATAACGCTATGTAATATTCGCTGTTGATGGTCCTTTCTTTTTCAAGGTAGTCAATGAAAATTATTCCATGCGCATCCCAAAATACAGATGCCATAACCTTGCCAGCCGACTGTTGCGTTTTCCCACGCTTTGGAGCGGGTTCATCGTGTGCAGTCCACTCGGATGACTGTCCATCGGACTTCGGAGTGAAATGATGGAACCATGTTTCATCCATTGTCACATATCGACGCAAAAACTCGGGTTTATTACGCTTGATCATCTTCAAACATTGCTCCGAATCATCAACTCGTCGTTGTTTTTGGTCAAAAGTGAGCTCACGCGGCACCCACTTTTCACGGAGCTTTCTCATACCCAAATATTCGTGAATGATATGATGTACACGTTCAGTTGATATCTTTAGAGTGTCTGCTATTTCATTCAATTTCAATTGACGGTCATTCAAAATCATTTTGTGGATTTTTTTAATGTTTTCGTCGGTAACAACCTCTTTTGGGCGTCTACTGCGTTCACCACGTCTAAACTTAGCATACCAATCCTTGATGGTTGATTTTCCTGGGGCAGTGTCCGAAAACTCGGCACCAAGCCAAGTTTTTGCTTCAGCTGTATTTTTTCCCTTCAAAAAGCAATATTTTATCAACACGTGAAATTCCTTTTTATCCATTTTTTTTCACAATAACAAAAGTTGCTTCACTCAAAATGCTATAATTCACAAACTAATGATCCGACAGCTGTCAAATTTATACACGCATCTTTTGAGGGTTAGGGCTAACTAAAAAACATATGGATTTAATTCTAGTAGTACTATCTATGTGTCAGGCCGGGGACTTTTAAATTGTCCTGTTATATATATATATATATATATATATATATATATATATATAACAAAAGTCGTCTCATTTATGTAGATTTATTTTGAACCAATACAACGTTGGCAGTGTTGCTCTTATTGAATTTTAAATATCAACTTGACAAATAGAGAAATTCTCTATGGAATTAAAATTTGGTTCTCGAATTCAAAGTGATATTTGAAGGTAACTTCAAAGATCCTTTGAGGTTTTTTTTAACTATGAGAATGAAGATCTTTCTTTAAGTATAAATACAATCCACTACTTAAGAACTATGCGATTTCCTAAACTTAATTCTGTTACGATTTGAAAAGGCATACCTTCTAAAGTTGTCATATCAATAGGCAGTTCGAATCGGCATGCAGATAGACTAGGTATTACTTGCAGATCCAAATCCTCCGTGGTGATTTTCTGGGGTGAGAAATATCAATTATTCTTCAAATTCTAATTCTCAATAAGCAAATAAACGATGATGTATAATATAACAACCAGAAGTTTAAATTTATTAACCTAATGCTAGAAATTCAGGATTATTCAAAATAATTCATCTGGTATCAAAATGATATACTTTCATAAATGAACGACATAGAATAAGTAATACATGAATGCAAAGGGAAGATATGGAAGGTTTTTTTTTAAAAGCGTTCGATATAATTTCTTTTAGTTAAGCGTATAATGTCAATTCGATATATAAATTCCTGTCAAACACGTTGTAAAGTACCAGTGGTAATTGATTGTACTGCAGAAAAAATTCGTTGTTTAAGTTTTCATAAATTTCCTTTGTAAAAAATACACTTTATCTTTTACAAATCCCTTAAGGAAGAAATCTACGGGGCCATATCAGATGACTTAGGTGGTCAACTGTGTATCATCAAGTCATCTGGTCCACTGCGACCGATCCAACTGCGAGGTAGCTCCATGAAAGCTTCTAAAACAGCTTTCGTAAAATAGTTACCCGTAGAACACACGAGCTTCATCTATTTTTCACAATATAAAGCTTCTACTATTTTCCTATGTATTTATGAAAAATTTATTATCCTGTGTTGTTTATTTTTGAAAATATGAAATTTTGAAATCAGATGAATCATTTTGAATAACCCTGTATAATAATTTATTTCTTCATGGTATAAAAGGCTTTTGATTACATACTTGTTTCATTTCTTCAATAAATTTTACAATATCTTTCACTAAAACTTTTGTCTTCATTATTGATGTGGGACGCTTTGGACGATTCCATCTCTGGAAGAAAAAAAAATTTAATAATTATAGAATTCAAAGAAAACGGAAAACAAATTTCATCCATAAATAAGAATTTCATTGTAATTTAAGTTAAAATATTAATTGATTAATTCGTTTCATTCAATTGTACTTCAAGAATATGTTGTACATTTCATTTATATGTAGATTTCCGAGTCTGTTGTATTTCGAAAAGGCAATTTTCGTTGGAGAGAGACTTTACAAAAGTGAGGCTTGGAAACCCACCAAATCACAAGAACAGAAATTTAATGCCTTTCAGCCAACTACTTCAGAAAGATTCTTAAAATATACGGGCAAGATAGAATTTCAAATTTTGAATTGTGCGGCAAAACATTTGCCAAACTTTTCTCCACACAAATTAAAAAAATTCGCTGGATATGGATTGGATACAGGATGTCATCAAATGGTAACATTAGGATTTTTCTCGCATGGAAACCAGATGGAAAGAAAACAGAGGGAGACCAAGGGTCATAAGGCGCTGTATGGCCATAGAAGAGAGGAATTCATTTGCATGGCTGAGCTGGGAAAGTGCCCGGGAAGCAGCGTTAGACCGAATTAAAAGGGATATAACTGTTGTGGCTTCATTTACTAGTTTGGTGTGACAAGAATTGATGATGAATTACTGTTGGAACTTTCTTCTCTTTTTTTCCTTTCTCTCCTTCTTTTGCTTTTGACTCGTCTGCCTCCTCTGGTGGTTTTACTGTCTGTTCTTTCTCGACTAAATCCTTTTCTTCTTTTTCATCACCCTCTAGTAAACCTTCCAATTTTTCATTATCGGACTGATGTGTTCCTTGTGTCTGTTCTTTTTCTGTTTCGTCTTCTAAATCTGCCCTGAAAGTAAAAGTTTTGGAATTTTAAAAGTTAATCAATTTCTTAGATTATCTTATGACTATAGCTATCTCTTCCCAACGCTATTCTACATATCGTACAAAATATTATTACATGATATATCAGTATGCATAGAAACACTAGTCAAACGGGACGATATAATAATAAGAAAATAAAACATTGTTTAACGCACCATTTGTAGCGATCAGTTTCTAGTACAATTACGTTAAAACCTTACCACATGGCGTTTTTTTTCCTTGTAATTTCTGAGTATTAGAATTCACTATATAGTTTAGTTTTCTTCCCTCGCAATAATTAATTTGATTCTTTGATGTCTCGACCAAGCATTAAAATCGATGGTCGCAGTAAAATTGTGGACATTGACTTGATATTTGACATTTTTCTATAAGCTTTAACCAAAGGTGTATTAAAAAAAAAGGAAATAATCGTAGACATTCCAATTAAGCGCCAAAAATGCGTAGAACTGCTTTGATGAAAAATTACTGAATTTCTGTGCAGTCATTTTCCTCCCCCTCAAAATCAATGTTGTTTATCTCACGTACAACTTTGTTCATAATGTAAATAAAATCTCTTTCAGGCTTTTTATAAGTTATGAGTATAACTGCACCGATAAGATTCATTTTGACAAATACAAGACTATAAGAGAAAGTCAAACTTTTTTTTTTTAAGAAAAGTTTGTGTCGAAGAAGTGTGTGTTAACAAAAATACAGTGGTTGATTAATTCAGTTTTTGCCGTAAGGGTTGTTTGGCAAATGAATGAAAGTGCTCCACTGATGGAAATGGCGGATTGTGGAGGTTGACAAGAGTAAATTTGAGAAAATGAAGAATGGAAGAGGTAAGCCTATTAACGCCACATAGGCGTTTTACTGGATTGAAACAGACACAGATGTCTGCTTCTTCAAAGTGGTAGAATGATGCACGAGAGAAGAAATACTTAAAGTCATTGAAAGATGGGTTTTGACGGAGTCTGTTATAATTTCGGTCTATTTAAAGGCCTCTCGGACGAGGGATACTATCGTTTAAGGGTCACTCCCAGTCTGATTTTTAAGGACCCTGAACCGGTACTCACACCAACAGTATTGAAGGGACGTAGACGACAGTCAAGCGTTCTTTAAAATATCACTCTATACATGAGAAAAATCAGTTTCATTATTAACTTGCCGAATACAGGTGACGACTGTAAAAGAAGAATTATTTGAAAGACGGAACTTTCAGAGAGTTCCTCTGCGCGATCGTTACCTTTCACAGTCCGATAGATTAAAAACGTCCTATCAGAATAAAGTAAGATTTTTTTTTTTTCATTCTTTTTCATGGTTTTCAGATTTTTTGAATACTTTTGAATACTATAATATTGAATATGAATAATTAATTTTCATGGTTTTTGGTTACTTGAATACTGTTTCTACATGTCTTCTTTACGACTGCAATGCTTACTAAATTGTCTTTCCGACAATACGCCATCTTGTTATCCGTTAAAACAACTTGAAGTTTGAAAATCATACTTTTGAGGCCATTTTGGCGTGATTTTGAAAATCTCACACCAAGCAGTCTCCCCGTCTTAGGATTTTACCAAAAACTGCTGTTTCAACTTACTTTGAGTTGGATCTTATTTTTCAGCCCCCGCTATGGCGATGGAAAACGGTGCCAAAAAGGGAAATAGAGGCAACGAATTAGGAACGTAATAAGGCATTCTAACTAATAACTTTAAGTTAACGCAGCTCAACTGTTAGTGTGATTTAGCAAAATTTCGTTTCCCGTCGCCAAGGCATGGACTAAAATAGGAATTAATTCTTACTTTTCTGCTTCTTCAATTTCAACATCTTTATTTGAATTGTCAATTTTTTCTTCTTTTTCTTGATCTTCCCTTTTAATATCTTCGTCTGAGTCCTTTTTAATATCTTCTACTGTGTCCTCCTTTTCTATATCTTCATTTGGATCCTCCTTTTCAATATCTTCATCTGGATCCTCCTTTTCAATATCTTCATCTGGATCCTCCTTTTCAATATCTTCATCTGGATCCTTCTTTTCAATATCTTCATCTGGATCCTCCTTTTCAATATCTTCTTCTAAGTCCGCCATTTTTATATTTTCGATTTCGGTATCATGAAAGTTTTTTTAAAAGAGACCCAATGTTGAAGACTTTCAAAACTCACAAACAGGGATACAGCTTTAATGTTTTGATTAAACTATATCAAAACATTAAAACTCAAAGACTCAAAACTCATTTATGTTTTTCTGATATAAATTTATTTTTTTATCACTATCGTTTGTCACTGCCTATTTCTGAACAGCTTCGGCGGCCACTTAACTACGAGCCTAGTAAAAGAGAATTATGAACAAATGACGAGACCTGGTGTTATAGTTAGCACCTTATTTCTAATATTTCTAACAACACTTAGAAAGAAATCATAACATTTAAAGTGCAATAGCTCATACAATTATTTACGAGGTTTATGGACAAAATCGAGTTCAGCATCCATAACTTTGCAGTTACATAAAACCAAAATCAAATAATTGGAGGCGTTGAAGACAATAAATATTAGCAGACATTCGTAATTGGGTAGCGTTTTCGGGTAACATAATTTCAAATAAAGACCGTCGTGCTGATGAGAATGACGCAACTGAATGTGCAGTGATTCAAAGCCCTCTCATTAATGCTACATGGAATTGGAGAACTGGTTCACATATCGATCTCGTCATCTGACGATGATCCAAAACTATGAAGCGTATTAGAGCGTGTTAAGTGGACTTTTGGGTCAGGCAAAAATTAATCAAAATTCTTAACAAATGCAGAATCCTCCACAAAAACAAAACTTACATGACAAACAAGTATTCCTCTGAACAAAAATGTTTGTACTTTCAATAGGTGAAAGTGATTTGTTGATAGGAAAAAGGAGACCGGTCTATTCGTTCATAATTCTTGATAAGAGAGTACCATCTGCTGGGTCCAGTTAAATAAAAGAGATAAAGATTGTTGAAAATATGGCATCAAATAGAAGATGAAAGAAACAAACTATAACCTAAGTCTTGGATTAAGCGATAGTTCGTGAGATGGGAGAGAAGTGCTACGGGGAACGAGACTAACGAGATGGAAGTTTTGAAACATAGTGGAATCTCACTTAACGAACATCTCCCAAAACGAGTAAAGCATATAACGTGCAAAACTAATTGTAAAAAAAAAATTACTCGCTTTACGAGGGACATTTTGCATAAAGAGTGACGATTTCATAATGAGTGAAGTCAGCATTGCGCTCCGTCTTCGTTAGTTCGTGTTTAACACTCGAATCGCACTTAATATTGCACTCGTAAACACTTAGTGTTGCTAGTGATCACACATCTTTCCAAGTTTCTATTCAATTTCTGTGGAGCCTATAGTGAAAGCGATTGTGTTATTGAACTGGATGAAAATAAGAGTGATAGCGGTGAACTCGTGAAAGGTCACAGCCATGAGCTACTCACCGAAAAGATTTTAGAGTTGTGTTTTAGTGCAAGAAATTGTCTTGGAGAGTTTGTCAGAGGAGGAGTTAGTAACATAAAAACAACCTTCTGGAGCAATTAGAAAGAGGCTGAAAGTATGAAAAACTGCCGCATTATCCTCAAAAGAAGCGTTACCCTCAAAAGCGGTGGCTATGTACACTTATTTAATGGTAATTCTGTGTTGTATTTTCGCTATATTTTGAAGCGTTGGCAAAAACAAATGTTCCTTGGGAGCTTTCTTTCTATTAAAAAAAGAATTAGGGGTGTATCATAAATAATAAATAGATTATTTTCCTGCAAACGAAATTCGCATTCCAGTTAGTTCATTGTGAAATAAGAGAAAAGACAAAGATGATTCTAGTTTCTTAACAATGTATATATAATTTCCTTTAAATATACATTATACATAAAATTTTTCAATATTTCTTTCATAATAGAACATATCGTTACGAACATGAGATGACTCTCGCATGCAACGTAATTTTCATACGGATAGAGAGAAACTTACAGTGATTACATGGGTCAGCCAAGCAATAACTCCTTTCCCTTGTCGACGAAATTGGTAACTTGGTGAAAAACTTGATAATTTTGGCAACAAATGAAGTTTTCTAGAAAGTGCTGGAATCTTATCGAAATTTCGACTGGGAGGAAAGTGACGAACTTTTTCTGAATTTTCTTTGTGACGTCACATCTTACGGAAGCGGTTTGTTTAAGTAGAGATGCAAATCGATTGGGAAGCGACCAGCATTAGCTGAGCGGATCTGTTGAGGATATTGTCGGTTACGTGGCCGAGTGGATCTACCGGAAAGCGACCTACATCTGCGGGGACTGTTGGAGGTCGCCTTGGAAGTGCAGAGTAAAGCACTGCGAAGCTTAGCGTGCAAAGTTACTGCGAAGATTAGTCCGTAGTGCGAACTAGTAAACGTGGGAGCTGAACGTTATTAAAAGTGAAGGGATTGTTGTTACAAGTGTTGTTTTCCTTCTGTGTTGTGTACAAGTGCTATGTTTCCTGATTGTGCTGTTAATCTATCCAAGTTTTACTACCTGTATATCGTTCTGTCTTGAATATTTGTGAATAAAGTAAAGTTACATTCGCCATTGTCATCTGTATTGGACTGATTTTACTCGTATATCCACAAGGAGTTCGAGAAGAATTTTTGTAACAATATTATTGTATCTTACATTAATTTTATTGAACAAATAGTTTCTCTTGTCGAATGTTTCGCATTACGAGTAAGATTCTGAAAAGAATTATACTCGTTAAGCGAGGTTCCACTGTAGTGTGGAGAGATTAAATTTAGGTTATTATCTTTAGCCAGAATGTATACATTCCTTAGACGTTACAATTTCAATTAATGAAAGGATGAATAAATGACGAAGCATTTGACATTTTGAGTAAAAAACACAAGGCGTACATTTTGAGCTTAAATTCGCATTTAAAAAGGTCATTTGAATACTAATAGATTATTACACTTTACAATCCGAGGGAGTCCTTGGCGTTATGGAGTCGTTGCAAATCTCTTTGTCGTCCTCCAATTCGTCTTCATTCCAATCACACGGGTATTCCGCATCACTCGGAGTTTTGGATACCTGCGTAGAACACATCGAACGCAATGAATGAAAATTAAATTTGTGTTTGAAAAAAAAACATAGATTTGTTTTTTCTATATCAAAATTCCTAGAACTGAAGAATTGAAATATTTAAATATAAAAGGATTAGAATTAATAATATTTACAGTTAATAACATCTAGAATTAATAATTTCTTTCATCTATTTAATATTGCATATTGTTTATAAGGATTTAAATATGTATTGAAAAATTATACCTCAGTTTTCCTTCATTATTTTATATTGTAAGTAATTATCAATTTCATAATAAAACGTTTATCACAGTAAAACCCAACGTACACTACCACCTCTTATGCAAACTTGGAGTTACGAGGGTCTTGATTTTTTTTTCTTTTGGAAACACTGCCACCTGCTACCGTTAGTGTTCCTATTGCTATGATACGCAATGAGCATAATTTGCTCGAATTCTACTAACACGATTACTATTCTACATTCGAAGAAAGTTAAGATTATTTAGTTATATGTTTTTGCGACACTCCTTTGATGGAAGAAGCTGTTAACCTTGCTAGGAAATTAGATATGGAAGTCTACGACAATGTATTTCGGTGGCAGTTGTCTCCGCCCCACTACTTTGGGAGATGGTTTTTCCAGCACGTAGGGAAGGAGGCGTTTTGACCAATGGGTGCAAAGAAAAGCAGTCTGGGTGGGTTTTTTTCAGGGCTTTTATCAACCAGACCAAAAGGATTAACCCTTGGGCTAGTTATCAAGGCGTTTGAACATTTTTAGTCGTTGATGAAGAGATCCGCCGTATATCCCCCCCCCTCAAGTATCACCATGATGATACGGAGACTTTCTGAACAATATTTTAGGGATAGTTGTTTCTCAAGGAATTAATACAATTTGCATATATATCTTCACCCTATCGTATTGAATGACGTTTTGGAATTTCCATCAGGCGAATCTATTCGACGCGTGTGTCGTATCCAGTATATCACTAGTCGGGATTTATGAGAGGGTATCTTAGTCACACAAAGTCAAGTTTGCATTGGAAGTATAAGCAACCAGTTGTTCTAGGCTGTACTGTCCTCTAGTGATCAGGTCCTGGGTCACCCTTTCAGCGCGGCAAGTTGTTTGTCCGCCTTTTTTGGAAGATAGTTTTGTATCCCAGTGCAGAAAAGGGTGGTTGACCTTGATGCTGGGAGCGATTAGAATACTCAATATATCGGTCTGGTCAAAATCTCTTCTGGTTCGTCTTTTTGCAGTTCATGTAAAAACCAAGCTAAAAGGAAACTCCCTTCGAGTTAGTTACTAAGGTGTTTTAACTTCTGCCGGCATTGTTGAAGAGAGACGTTATGTCAACGAGCTATTGTATCCACAGTGTCAGGAACTGATAATTGGTGAGCACAAAGAAAGGTCCCTGTCAAACAAATGTCTGACAAATATCTGGCACCAGAAGAGCACACGATATTTGCAAGCTTGGTAGAAGGTTCTAGCTCAAAGGGCTTACAAATTTTAGAAAATGTGGACTCCAACAAAAAACGCGTTAGAGTTTCAAATATGGAATAAAAAAATGATTAGCTTGTTAGGAAGAAATTTTGAGTAAAAAAAGATGGCATTGAGTCGCCAGATGTATTTGTAAAATGTTATGAAACTACTGCGGCTCTCTTCAACAAAGTGAAAGCTGTTAAAACGCTTTAATAACAAAACCAAGGGAAAATCCCTTTTGATCTAGTTGATAAGAGCACCGCTAAAAAGCAATTGGCTAAAACCCACCGGCACCCCAAAGTCAACTGACCTCTCGGGATACAAAACACCACCCAAAACCCAGATGACCCAAGATATGAACACTAGATAACAATACAGCCTAGAACCACAGGTTATTTTTTTTAAAAAAAAAATAATGTTAACTTATTTTGCTAAATTAAAAAGAAATAAGAAGTAATATTATTAATCTTTAAAGAATCTTAGAGCACTATGAATTATTAAATTAATAATAAAACATATAATTGAATCTCCGACAGGATTTAATGAAGAATAATAAATAATCAGAAACACACACAGATCGTGACGTAATATGCTTCATAACTATACTTAATAGAGTGGAAATCTCAAGTAAAAGCGAAAATACAAATTCTCTCACTGCCTATGAGGCTTTAAAATCGTACAAAATTCCATTATTAATATTTTTCTTTTCATTTTTAAAAAGCGGGTTATACCTTTACTGCATAAATACTGTTTCATTTTGAGCGATGGATTTCTAAGTGAAACAATACAAATTTTTTTTAAAAAATATACAAAATTGACACTTTTTAGTGCTTTTCTTCTAAATTTTGTTAAAAATCAGGTAATTAATTAACACACACGATGATTCAAAAATCGTAACTTTGCAGCGTTTCGTTACGAGAGCTAGTCCGTAACGTATTTTAAAAAATCAATATTGTTAATTTACTAAAAAATAATACATGGAAGAAAATTATTAAGAAATAGTTAAAAGTAATTTCTGAGCAAGATACTGCAGCTATCAGTTGGTGGTGAAAAGGAGGGGGAAACAAATTCACCAAAAATAAATTTGAATTTTTTTTCTGGCGGGAATATGCTTATGGTACCTTCCATACATAAGCGAAGTTCCGTAAAAAAAATTGGATCAATGGTATGGATTTGCAAAATGGACAAACGAGCAAATTTTCTAATTTATATATAAAATATTCTTCAAAATTTTCAAATTAAATTCTTGTGCAAAATTTCAAATAACTCAACAAAATATTATCACACCCATATTGAAATTGTGCGTTCAAACTAATTTTAATGAGTATTTAATTCGAAACCCCACCAACGGAACCAGAGAAGCGTGCATCTGTCCATCTCGGCCACCGTAGCAACAGAGAGTTGAATCTTTTAATGTTATATGAAAGTTTTTGGGGGGAAAGGGTGCTGTCCGATACAATAAGGAAGAGGAGAAGGGAGTCGGCTAAAAATTGAAGTGAATTTTATTTAAGTATAGGTATAGAAACTTCGTTATTCTAAATAAAATAATGTTTCAAATTTTTCAAGTTAATTTTTTTTAATTTTCTCCCACTCCCCTTTCCCTTCTCATTATTTATTTATATTTTTCAGCAGGGGCAACAGTTTTCCCCCAAACTTTTTTTGATCAAAATACACGCATTTAAATAAGTTTTTTGAAAACACAATTTGATTTTTTGGAACCGGCTTAAAATTAACGGAGCATATTAGTTTTTTTTCCACACCGCATATGTCACTGAGAGCATCACCTAATATGATCCCGCCAAGTCATTTTACTTTCTCTTTCACTTTTTACTCGAAACTAAATATCATTAAACAAATCATTCCCACCAGAAATCTCGGCATCAATCGTCTTAGGGTGCTGCAGGAACTCTTTTTGTTTATTCCTATTCGAGTCGCCTTTGCGAGCAGACATCTACTGTCATGGCAGAGAGAGAGAATTCCCTTTTTTTAATGAGAATCTCTAATGAACTGTCACTACTATAAGTTCTGCATAAATTTTAGTTTAATCGTAATTTTTTGTTGTAAATTAAAGTTGTACAAGAATCATAGAGTCCACATTTTGAATTATTCAATTGTGCTACACACACCATTTTTGGCAAGGCTGTTTGTTTGTCTATTCTTTACACAAATTTAGTTCGGTGATTATATCTCTCTAAATTTCTTTTGGTACAACGCTGATGTGTGAAAAGAGTTGTAAGCATATATATATATTAATTCATGATTATTTTTTTCTAGAGCACCATTCCCCAACCTTTTTTAGACCATTGTTCCAAGTTTTATAATAGATTCAACAATCTTTTCCCAATTTTTTTTATCATACTTAATTTGTCATAGTTTAATAATTATTTAGTATTTGTGGAGATAAGCTATTATTTTATCTGTAGATATTTTGCATCGTTTGATTATCATTTTCGAGCAATTTATTGATCGTCCATGGCTTTCCTGAAGAGCTATTCTTGCACCACAAAATATAACTGTAAATTTAATAAATTTTTTGATTCATATATGTTTAATATTTTATGCTTTCTGACATTTCAAGTTCCTCAGGACGAAGAATTTGTACATAATATATTTTTCAGTGGCAAGTTTAAGTACATAAGAACTCGTGTACAGAAATTAAAACAATTTAATGTTTCTTAAAAATCATTTAATTTTACGTAGTGAATTCTGGCCGTTCGTTGTTGATAATTGTAACAGTTTATTATTTAAATACGGTACAAATTAATCTCACGACAGTACATTGTAAATCTACAATATGAGTTAACATGCTTACAGCACAATTTATATGCTTACCAATATGCTTACGGCGCCAGAATATGCTTTAGCTAGAATAAATTTACACATCAACGAAGTCCCCTAAAAGTTTTGAAGCAGTACGATGAACAGAATAGATTTGAATTACGGACAAATAGATAAACATTAAAACATTAAAATTTAAATCTAAGAAAAATAAATCAATAAAAGTATTAAACTAAAATTTAATCAGAAAAAGTTTATGAAAATATCATAAAAGAAAAAAAAATGAGTGTTTCATAAATAATTTATTTAATCTAAATAATCTAGTATATAGGCATAGGAAGTTTTTACAAATATATCTTTATTATTAATTATTTGTTTCGAATGAAATTTGAAATATGAGTATTTAAAATTTCCCAGTATGATTTCCTTCGTAAAGTTGTTTCGTTTTTCAGAAGTTGATTGAACTTTTTAAATAACGTTCTCATTTAGTTATTGATTCATTAGCATTGCCATTTAGTTTTCTTTAGATCATTAGTAGTTATATCAATTTTTTGTCTAAAACTGCGAAAGAATTAAAAATTATTCAGTGTGTGTTTCGGTTTTTTTTTTTTTTTTTTTTCCGAGCAATATAAATTCCTGTCTATAATAATTAAGGTTTTTTACCACTTACTTGAGTAATAGGATTTTCTGGATCTATACTTGCGAATTCCCAATCGAAGGTCCGCGTTCTGTTCTGATAATTTCCCAGGCGAGCATTCAGAACTTTCAGAGCCTCTTCTACATTTCCATCGATCTAAAAGAATATTTAAGTTTAAAATAATTGAAGATTTTATATGCTTTTAAGTTTGGTAACTTCCAATAATTTTTAAATTGTTTGTTAAGAAGGTTGTTTTAAAATATGAATATTTGTGGGTATTATTGAACAAAAAACACAAATCTAAATCTATTCTCAAAGAAAAATTCTGCGTAGTCGCTGATTGGCGTATATATATACTCCATTTTTGTGTATCATTTTTCCCCCTTCCTCTTGAGATATACTATTTTTGGGTAATTATGTACTTAACTAAGTTGCAATTTTTAATTAATGGTTTATTTATGTTTTTATTAAAATTATATTAATTATTTATAAATTATTAATATATATATATATATAGTTTAATTGAATTAATTTAAAAATAACAAAGAAACAAATATTAAAACCGAATTATAAAATTATATAGTTTAAAAAAGAAACGCCATATATAAAACAAATTTTAAGAGGATAGGAAAAAAAAATAAAAAAAAGAGAAAAGAAACAATCTAATTTATTTTTGTATGCCTCATTACATATACGCAAATGAAAAACCAAAGCATTACAAATTTATATAAAAAATTAAATTAGATATAAATTTACCATGTAGAATATGAGACCTATAAATGATGTAAGAAAAGTAAATCAAACACAATAAAAAATGTACACACAAGAGATTGAAAAATGAAAGATTAATAGAGAGAGAGAGAGAGAGAGAGAGAGAAAGAAAAATCATGCAAAAAATATTATGTTAAATTCTCAAATTTTGTAACTGGCTTTTGACAATTATGCTTAGTTAAATTAATTTTACTAGTCAAACGTTCCTAAACAGAAGAATATTACATAAAAGTGATTTAATCAAAATTTCAAAACACCAAAGATACAAAAGAGAAGTCTTAGCAAAATACGAATGTAAATACAGAGATATATACAAGATATATCTCATAAACAAAGTATAAAATAGAGGTAAATTATTATTTAGAAGATTAAAAAAGATATATAAAAAATTTACATGACATGAAAGCAACAGATAATATAAGTACGTAATGAAAAGATTACCAAATAAAAACGGATATTGAAAAGCAGAACAGGAGTGAAGAGCCATCCATGAGAGAGAGAAAGAAAGTGATCAAACGAAAGATTAAATTTAAGACTGAGTTATTAAGCAGAAAAATAAGGGGAAACTTTAAAAAATAAATGAAAAATTAAAAGCAAAAAAATATATTCGCTCTATTTTATTTTAAATTACTCTCAATGAAATTTAAAGGACAATAAGCTTGCTGACAAGTTTGTGAAAACTATTGAAATTCTTGAAAATATCATGTTTATTAACTACGAGTCTAACGTAAAATACAATTATAAATAATGTTTCTTAAGATACTAAGGCTTAATGAACTATTCCATAATGGTATCTAATGAATCTTAAAACTAAATTTATCTTTCTTGTTCTTTTTATTTCTATAAATTTTATTATATTCTATTCTTAAACAAAATCTAAAAATTCTGTTTCATTAATATTATAGTTAGTTTGAAATTAATTTATATTAAAAAGATTAAAAAAAAAGGTTTTGCATCTTTATTATCATTATTTTGAAAGATTATAAGTTTTGCAATATATATCTGAATATACACTCTATTACAAAAAAAAAAAACGACGCACACCGATTGTAATGAAATTTCTTATACAAAGACAGTTGGACCAAACACGAAAATGATTAAAATGTTGTGAATAGTGTGAGCTACGGCGCATCGGAACTGCGCACTCAGAAGGTGTATATAAGAAGCGATTCTCAATCTGATAATTAAATTTTTTGTTGCGTTACGATTTGGGATACCTTTCAAAGACAAAAAAAAAAAAAAATGCCTCGCAGCAGGATTCGACCTCGTTACGAGCAACTGTCAGAGTTTGAAAGAGGTCGGATCATTGGATTGACAGAGATAAGTTGGGCAAATCGGAGAATCGCTCGTTATATGGGTCGAAGCGATGCGGCGATTCGAAGATGCTGGCAAGAATGGATGGACAGTGGCAGATTTCAGCGTCATGAGGGTAGCGGTCGACCTAGGGCCACAGCAAATCGGGAGGACAGAGGGATTGTCAGATCAGCGGTCACAGCGCCTGATTCATTGTTATCAACCATCAGACATGCAACTCGTACACGAGTGTCTACTATGACCATTCATAGACGGCTGATAGAACGAAATCTATGCTCGTACCGACCACTATGCCACTGCCACTCACGCCTGCACAATGTCGAGCCAGATTACAGAGGTGCTTGGCTCGATCAGGTTGGAATGATGCTCACTAGGGAAGTATAGTATTTAGCAACGAATGTCGTTTCCAACTGTGTCCTGACGATCATCGATGTCTGGAGACGCCCAGGACAGAGTGCCGATCCTGCTTTCCCCATTGCACACCACACAGGCCCTCAACCAGAAGTTATGGTCTGGGATGTCATTTCCCATGATAGCCAGACCCCTTTGGTCGTCATTAGAGGCACACTTACAGCATAGCGGCACGTCGACAACATTCTGGAACCTGTTTTGCTACGGTTTCTTTTGCAGTACTCTGGCTTTATTTTTCAGCAAGATAATGCCAGGCCACATACGGCATGTGTTGCTATGTGCTATCTTACAGAGTGTCAAACACTTCCCTGGCCAGACAGATCTCTCACCAGCCGATATATTGGGAAGGCGACTGCATCTACCAGGGAGTGTTGATGATGTAGCCCGACAATTGGAGCAAATTTGGCAAGAAATACCACAGGAGACCATCAGGGAGCCCCGTAGTGTGGCAGCTTACACCCAGTCTATAGGTGGGTCAACACCTTATCGATCTCGTTACTTTGTAACTCTGAAATAAATCATTCAATTTTTCTGAAATTTTAATCATTTTCTATTCTGTACATAATTTTCCTAACCGCCAATTTTTGTCTCCATCAGACAACTCTTTCATGGTACTTTTTTTTTTGTTGTTATATAGAGTATTTAAACTCACATATTCAATATAATTATGCATGTTCTTAAAAATGTAAGCAAAATTAACCAAACAATTGATTGTAGACCCACCTTGTGGTATACCTATAACTTGTTTATACATCTTATTATTAAAAAAAATATATACTTTTCATTTGAAACTACCTAACTGAAACTCAAGTAAGTAATTAAATTGTTCATATGCAACATATAATTTTATCTTAATCTTTTTGTAAAAGAGATTAAATAAGTTCTTAACAAGCTTGTCCGGCAGATTATTAAAATATTGATTTTAACACATCAATCTAATTTTAGCAATAGGTTTATAATCCTATTATTTTTCGAATGATTTCCGCTATCCTATTATTTTTTGACTGAGTTCAGTGACCTATTGTATTATGACAATTGAATAATAACTCTGAACTAATTCAGAAGAAGTTAAATGTTTTGTTTATTGTATCACTCCAAACAATTTTTTCCTATTAATGTTAACAACTTAAAAATTTCATATTACTCATATTTATTTGAAATGGATAATGTTCTAATATGCAAATTGATTCTTTCAGTTCAATTCTGATTCGATATGGAATAATAGTAGTCAATTTGAAGGTACCATTAGTAAAGGCGATAGAGAATTAGAAGTGTGGGGTGGGAATTTATACGCAACAATAAGTAACGAGGACCGGGGAATATAGGAGGCAAACACATGCAAAATATAAAAATTTAGCAACAAAATGGCAAGTGTTTGACTTTTTCTGAGTGAAATTGAACAAAAATGCAAAATTTGTCACTTTATACCAGTTTTACCGTGGTTTATTTTAAAACGTTTTTCTGAATTACACTTAGTGTGTGTATGTGTGTCATCAAATTTTCGATCGTTAATTTAACCAACTTCCCATCCAGCTAGAACTCTGAAACTCTGGGAATCGTTCTTACTCGCCTAACAATGCAATATTTGAACTTTTGCGACAAGTTTTAACTAATATTTCAATAATTTTAATAAGTCAAAATATCCCTTCCACTCGGCGTTTTTAGGATTGAGGAAAAAATTTCTTTCGCCCTCTGGGAACACCGGGAATTCCACATGCGCCACATGAGGTACCGTAAAACTTTTCTACTCATTAAGGGAAGATAGTTAGGGTTGCTGACTTTTAATCAGTAATCATTTGCAGAAAGATTCCAATATTTGGCGCCATGTCATAACACAATAATTTTTTCTGAATTCTGGTTCCCATTTTAATAGAAAGACTTACAAACTTTCAAATGCATATTTTGATTTTATATTATGAATTTTTTAATACGCTCACAAATGTCTCTTTTTAAGTAAATTTTAAAGTTAAAAATTATGTTTTCTAGAATATGATGTACAGCATTTCAGAAGTTCTAAGAAAGTAGAATTTAAATGATTGGCATGTCGACTAGAAATCATGAATTAGTAAAAATTATTAGATACATAACTTTTATTTGCTCCATTTGTAATTTTTTAGTCTACGCAAATTGCTAAAAATAACTTAACCTGAAAAAGAATTTACTGTATTCATTGCTTAATTATGAGATAGATTGATGAAGGATGTGGTGCAATATAGGCTAATATCCCTTAAGTTTGAGAAAAATATTATGAAAATATTAATAAGGTATTATATAATAAATATTTGTCTGTTAAAATAATTTCAGAATTTTTTTAAAAAAATTTATTCTTATTTTTGGGCAATGTTTGAATGCTCCTTAAACATTAATAAAGTTCGTTTGTGTTTTGTCCACGTTTTTGGGTCTAGAAGAGTATGACGCCTAATACATGTAGATTTATCTACACTAAGCTAGTCATACTCAAATTAGCCTCACCTCACCTCCACCCGGTTAGATCTGGTAATTTAAAAATATTTGGAAACTAAGAAGGAAAGGCTTGTATGTGTTGTAAAATTTTTCAGTAAAAAATATTCAATAAATGATTGATTAAATTGAAATTAAAAGTATATTTTTTATGTGTTTATCACGTGTTTGCTTTGAATTTAATGTATAATAATTAATATACTTTCTCATTATATAAAAACATTGTTTTTAAAAACGTTGGTTTTTATCTCGAATTATTTTATACTAATACTCGTATGTAATGGTCTTTTTGAAATTTCAATGCAATAAAGTAATTCAATGCAATAAAGTTTATATCAAAGAAATAATGTTACACATGAATAACAATTAAATAGAAGTATTTCGTTGAATAAAAAAATGAACAGCGATATTTCATTAAAAAAGTATGGATTGCTTAAAACAAACACACACACAAAAATATTTGTGTAATTCCAACCAGCGAATACTGTGGTGCCTTACGAAACAATTAGTCACGATGCGCGAAATTCTGCGAGAACATTTTTTTCAACACTTGAAGGAATGAAAGGAAAGGTAATTGTAGGGGATTAAACAACGTGGTTTATAAGTATGTTTGTTTTGTTTATAATTCCTAATTTTAGGTGTCTAAAATAGAATTAAAATTTTATTTCTTCCCTTAAAATCACAGCCACTGGGTACCTTAACCTTCGCAAAATAATTCTTTTAACCAAGAGCCTGATATTTGACTCTCAAAATAAGCATAGGATATAAATATCCTATACTTGTGTCTTTAAAAATGATTGGAGGGAGAAAAAAAAAACGATTTTCTTCTATCCGAAAGCTCTCTAGACAATCTATGTTACACGTGTCAGGAGATGGCATGCGAAAGGTTTGTTGGTAGCACGCCAAGAGCATGACAAGCATAAATGTCTTTTTGACATATGAGAGTAAAAAAATTACTTTATATTTATTGCTTTTATAAAGTTAACTAAAACATTATAATTTCTTTATTACAAATCCTTTATTCTTGCCTTTTCGCTTGTTTAAAAACGACCAAAGAAAAAAAAATAGATAAGCATAAATTTAAAACAAATTTTAATATACAACAGAATACTTTCTTAATTCATTTTTATGTAAATATATATATACAGTAGCTTATCCAGAAAATAATTTTGGAGGTGCATATCGTCATTACCATGACATAAGCAATTTTTTGGTTTAGAATTACCACTTAGTAAAAAGTGAATAATGCGCTATATCAGCTTTATTTTTCCTTTGTAAAACTGCTCAAGTATTGATATAATTTTATCGAGTTATCAAAAATTAAAAAGTAAAAATCACGTAAGAAAGGTAACTAAGATAACATGAGAGTAAAATGTGCATTTTTTTAGGGATGCACCCCTACCACCAACTCTCTTTGTCTTTAAACACTGAACCAGTGACACTCTTTTATAGATAGCAAAGATTTTTCTGTTCTTTTCTCAGGAATCTAGGCATTTTTTAAATTCCTTTTTTCTCTTCGTGTTGGAAAAAAAATTAAGCATGAGGAGAGGGAAAAAAAGTTCTTATGTTTAAAACTTAGAATACCTACCATAGTATAATAAAAGAATTATCCTGAAATATAACAACTACGGGAAAAGATCTTAGGGGGAGGGTGCATATGCACCTTTGCAAATTCCCTGGGTACACCATTGTGTATAGTTATATATATATGTGTGTGTGTGTGTGTCAAAAGCTGTTATTTCCTATAATATTTGTTTGAGACTATTCTTCGACTTATTAGAAAGATATTTGGTAAAAATTCTGCATTCTAAAAATTCTTTGGTACACTTTTCTATTATGCTCGGATTTGATGCCTCTAAGTTTGATAATTTTCTTTTTATTATTGAAGAAATATTTTTTTTTTCAAATCGTGATTTATATTGAAGGACAAAATTGTTCAAAATAAGACTAACTTCTGTAGCTGAAATATGTTCACCTTCAATCTTTCAGAATCGTTTTGTGGAAAATAAATGCCTGATCATGTACAAAATTCATTAATATCTCCGATAATTCATAATTGAAAAACAATTCCTGAGTTTTTAGAAATTTGTCTTAACTTAAAAATAGGAGCGGAGGGGTTCGACTAAATGTAAAACACGCTCTATAGTAGTTGTTAGAGCGAACCATCTAACTTTTGAGTATCCTAATTTTTTTTTTTGTGTTCAACATTTACGTAGCAGTTTGGCGCGGCATCTCTGAATACAAAGATTAACAGATTAAATTTAAAATATCAAAAAGGGGAACAGATAGAACATTACTTTTCGAGGAAGGACAATACCTACAAAAGAAAAACGATTGGTCACCATCATAAATTAGCGCAATTCCGAGGTTTTCCCGATTTGGCGTATTTAAGCTCGCTCTAACCGCTCTTCTCACTATGCTCACACTAATCGTTAATCGTTCCTATTTTCTAACTCTTTCTATTTTCGCTTCTTGTTTCACTAGTACGAGTGCGGATAAAAGATTTCCGAATTTCTTCAATAAACTAAGAAATTTAGTAAGGAATATCTCTTTTTCTAGAATTTATTAAAAGTTTGCATTCAGAAAACGACTCAATCTAAAGAAATGTGTGAAAAATTCAGCCTTCTGCAATGACTTAAATTTCCCAATAGTGAATTTGATGTTCCAGAAAATTATCAAATTCAATCCAGTACTACTAAACTTCAAGATCTGGAAATAAAATGGAAAATGCAAAAAAGACCTGGTAATGTTTATGCTTTAATAAGTAATGAAACTCCAAAAATCTTCGTCTTTGAGACAAATAAAAATAAAACAAATAAAAAACATCGCCAAATAACGAAATAGAGCAATCCCTAAACAACGAAACGAAACTGTCTAGTATAAAATGGATAAAAAATTTATGGACTTCACTTTCTAAATCTGGCAGAAAAGTTCTATTAAGTTCTAGTTTTATTGAATTTGTTAGAGGTACATGTGAGTTCGAGATTCAGCGGGTGCTTCTATAAGCAGTGCTGTCAAATGTAAAAAAAATATGTTCCAGATGATGAACTCTGATCATCTCTTGGGGATCATCTCATAGGACAGAAATATACTAAGACAATATGACTTGGACGAAAATTAATACCTCGTCTTATTTACGGATAATAAAGGTGGCAAATAAAGGTCCAGAAAAAAAACGTGACTTATTTATTCGTGACTATTTATTAAACAAAAGATAAAGAACAAAAAAGATGGTGTATGTTTGATAGCATTCATACAAACTACGCTTTTTGCTCCCTGGAGCAATCACAAAAAAATATCTCCATTACAAAAACTTACCATTACATGGTTGGTATGGTAGTTATTACCTTGTATGTCTCCCAGATGATGAAATACAGTAAGTACAACACGTAAAATGCTGAGTATCAAATTATCGAGCTGATCTTGGGGAAGATTACTCCACTAGCAAGCAATGTCAACTACCTTCTACGCGTAGAAGGTGGTTGACGGACTGTAACACGTCGGCCAAGCATATCCCACACATGCTCCATCGGAATCGAGTCAGGTGAGAATGCTGGCCATTCCATACGGATGATATCCTCAGATTGAAGGCATTCGTTCACAATGTTTGCCCGGTGAGGACGGGCGTTGTCATCTATAAACATAAGTTCTGCGCCCATGGCACCCTAAATAAACATTCAAGTTATTCCAGAATGCTTTCCTAATCCTAAACAAGCATACAGTCTGACAAATTTGTCTTATCATGGTTCCGATTTAAACATATAGATCTGTTCTGGAGTCCAGTATAATTCCACCCCAAACGAGCAATCCTGCTCTACCGTAATGGTCTCGTTCAATGATGTTGTCTTGGTGGTAGCGAGTACCCGGTGTTCTTTATTTGAAAGTCCGACGTGAATCGACAGCAAGCTAAACCTGGAATCGTAGGAAAACATCACTATGACGATGTTCACATTGCATGTTTCCTACTCCTGGGGACAATGAGTAGCCGTGAGCAGAACACATCTGACAAGCTTGGCGAGCATATAGACCAATATGTCCCAAACGTCTAATATGCGGTTTGCCTTGAAACCCGTGGCTGAAGATAGCTGACTAGAAAGTCTGTACTGTACTCTGTCTCCATCTTTTTATAGTTACTGCTAAATACATGTCGTCATTCGGCGTTGTAACCCGGGCATGTACTACATTGTAACGTCTACTGATATTTCCATCATTACTTTGATAGTGCTTATTCAAAATATGAATAAAATGATTAACACAATTTTTTACTGATTATTACTGCGACATCATGTCTTTTATTCAAAACGAAAATAATTCATTACAGACACTGGTGAACAATAGCTGTCGAGACCCGAGGCGAAAACTTTCTCCGCCTTCTTCAATATTGGAATAATCATCGTTCAGAATATCATCGTTCAAAATATCATCGTTCAAATATAGATATGAGAGTGGTTCAAAAAGTACTTCTATTTATAGACAGGGGGCATCATTAAGGTAAATTGTTGTTATCATTGGGTGCTGCCATCTGTTAAACGGAGCTGAAACAAATTTGACATTGATTCATAAGTTAGTTTTGTTTGGCAGTCATTTTCTACCACATGGAGTTGTCACTATCGGTGAGACCTAGATTTATCATAATGCACCGGAAATCAATCAAAAATCAAAACGTTGGGTTGCTTCCAGTGAATCTTTTCCAAAAAAATGGCGAAGATAGTCTCATCGGCCCAAAAAATTATGACGAAGAATTTTTGACACGCGGAAGACGTCGTGATCCCGAATGCGAATAACTGAGACTTAAACAGTTGTCTAAGTAAATCATGATGCTTACTAAAAACAAATCATTTTCGATGTCCTGAGCGCCATATCTTGAAATTTCTATGGACTTATTGAACGACACTCGTACAATTAACATTTATTTAATTAAAGTTAAATAGTCAAAATAATTTGGAAAATAAAAAAATGGTAAGTCTTAAAAAAACTACTTACAGCTAGCAGAAACACTTATATTTAAAAAGCTTATTAATCTGCAATTTTGGTTGTTTCGAAAAATGTTTTTAACTTTTCTGTCGATGAAAGAAAGCCAAAATTGTTTTTGTGAGCTTTGACATCTGAAAAATGTATTTTAAGTAGTTTCATCAAAATTAATGTTTTTAGCTGCTGTAATTTCAATGGGAAGAATTGCCAGATCGTTAGGCGTTACTTAGCTCATTTATGGTCGAAGATTACATTTAATCAACTTCGACTTTGTAAAGTTTCTCTCGCAAGAATCAACTAAAACACACTTTAGCCAAAAATTTCTTTAGTGCCAAATAATAAAGACTGACTGTAATAAGTCCCCCCTTTTTTTGTATAGCAAAATTTAACATTTTCCATGCAAACAAATTTTTAGCTATGTTCTTTCCAACTTCTGTTGCGGCCGCAGTAGCCCAGTAGTCATGGTCGCGAACTCGGGACCAGCTGTTTTTGTCGAATCGTGGGTTCGAGCCCTGATACCTCTGAGACCAACCGTGTAGCGAAGCTGATGCTCGTTCAAGCTGATGATGATAGAGATCCCAAGTCCTCCCATTGGCGTGGTGTGGAAGTTAGGAGAGGGAGGTGCCAGATCAGGTGTTGTCCTCGTCACTTGACCGCGATTCAAAATTATGAGGTCTGTCACCAATGGCCCTCGTGTTGCTTCTAGTGCGATGTTTCAAAACCAAAGTAAAAAAACCCAACTTCTACTGCTTGAAGATAACGTTTTAACCCTTTCATTAATTTATTATTTATTAACGTCGCACTTAGAAGCAACGCGAGGGCAATGGGTGACGAACCTCGTAATTTTGAGTCTCGATCAGGTGACGAAGATGACACCTGAGCTGAGACCCCATCTTCAATCTTCCCCACCAAGCCAACGGAAGGACTTTGAGTCTCGACAGATTTAACGCACGACAGCCCCACTACACGGCGAGTCTTTGGTTGCATAAAGGCTCAAACCCAAGAATCGACGGAGACAATATTAGCCACGAGTTTGTGACCATAACCGCTAGACTATCGTGACCTTAACCATTTAATTTCTGTTTCGATTTCAGTTCATTCTGTCAAAAGTTTCTATGAAGCTTGAAATTAACTTCAAATGACAACTTAAGATTCTTCCCCTCTCCCTTCCCTCCCTCTGTACGCCACAGGTTACAGCACTCAAATGCAACAAGGGAATGATTAGTACTTGTAGAGTTAAAATTCCTCGTTGTTTATTTCAAAGTAAATAGTAATGAATAAAAAAAATAATAAAACACGCTATTGAACCTTATGAATACCTCATGATTATTACCTCACAATATGCTTGAGCTAATATACGAAAATGCGTGTTTAATAATGTTTGATAAATAAAACTCTTTTCTCATTAGAATTCTGATGAAAATTCTTTGAATTGTATAGATCCACTTATTAGTATTTCTCTTCACAGGCACCTAGTTAGCTATGTAAAGTTAATATTTATAACGGACACAGAAAAAATTAGTTAACTTGTCGACGGAAAGATGCTAAGCTCCTAGCATGAAAAATCATTCAGAAATCAAACTATATTCCTGTTATTTATAATTCTGTAAATATATAAGCAAGAAGATATTTATTTAAAAACACACAATGTATTATTTAGATGCGCAATTAACTTTATAATTAAATGCTAAGTAATTTGGTAAATTATATAGTTTTCATCCCTTTAATAATTTTAATGTGATTTACTGTTTACTTTGATCTGAAATCAAATTATCTTGGAAAAAGTAGGCGTATTATAATTTCCCCCTAAAACTCCCATCTATAAGTTATTTGAAATTTTCCCAAACGTAAAGTTAAGCTTATGGAATTTCTTCTTTCTTGTTCGAATCTATAAGATATTGTATTTATTAAAATGCAATAAATATTGCACCCGACATAAAAGGTGGCTATCTTGTTTGTGGGTTTCAAGATCTTTAATAAACATTTAAAAGTATGTTCTTAAATCGCTGAAAAATATAATACCCAAGGAACCTTAACTAAACTTTGCTCTTCTGAGTTCCCTTAATTGAATTTAAATAACTACAATAGTCTAAATTTTAGAAGAAAAGTAAGAATTCCATAGTATTAATACTATATTTACGAATTAAAAATGAATGGTGGACGAGAGCCTGAAATAACAAACTAATTTTCTAAAATATTAAAAACAGGTTTTGATCCTTTTTTCATTTACTATCGGGATTTTGGTACCCATCCTCAAACCTAGTCTGTTTTATCTAATTGAATGCAATGAAGTACATCTGCAAGAACAAAAAAATAATAAGTGTGTCTGTGGAATTACGTTTTCTTCTTTGATTATTTTTTTTAAAAAAATTATTCCTATTTTAATGATTTATTCGTGTTTTTTCCATTCTTTAGAAATATTTTTAAATATTTTCCAAAATGGGGTAGAAAATGGGATTCCACATAAACCGTCATTATTTTATACTCTTTCAGATGCACTTTATTGGATCAAATAGGTATCATTCAAAAACAACATTCAAAATTTTAGGAGAAAAGTAAAAATTACATAAGAATAAAACTATGTTCACAAAATCAAAATATCTGGTAGACGGGAGCCTTAAATGGCATCTTTGATTGATTTTCTGATTGTTTATCCACATAACCCTTACAGGCAACAAGTGGTCAATTTTCGGCGAGACATTATTTTGAACTTTTACCAAGTAACAAAGACGACACATAAGCTGGCTCCTCCCTCTCCAAACTTCCAATTACATGAAGACTTGGAGTTTCCACAGATTTAATTTGCATCGGTAACACTTCACAGTGAGTCTTTAGTGGCACCAGGACTCGACTTCACGACTCAAACCCAAGTCCTTGAGTTGGGCCTCGACTGAAACAATGGCCGTCGAGAATTCGCGACCATGACAACTGAGCTACCTCGGCCACAAGAAGCACCGAGCAACCGAGAGAGCAACCGAGCGTAAATAATCTGCAAAGTCTTCTCGGCCATTTTCAAAATGCTTAAACCTCTCAAAACCCCTTGCCTGCAATAAATATTCATTACCATACACTTCTTTCAATAAATTATAAGTTTAAAAAGCGGTTTTTACAAATTTCATTTAAAATTATACAACAATTTATTGCTTTATTGTTACACTTATCATTTTTGAGGCGAAACAAAAAAAAATGGTACTTTTCCATCTCACGAAGCAGACTTTATTAGCGAAAACAAACAGTATACACATATTCCGTTTGGCGTAGGTTGTATCATTTTTGGCGACTTTATCACGTGTGCCAGGAAAATGGAAAATACCAAAAAATAAATAAATAACTCAAATACGAACGAAGGCTACGGCTATACGGATTTGTTTACAGAAGGGAGAGGTACTACATTCGAAAGAAAAGAATTCACTTCAAATAGCTATCGGTCCCTAGTGTTTGGCGCATGCGTACTTCTTCTGTAGCTGCGTCAGTCTCGTTATTTAAAATCCATATCTCGTATATTGAAGTTCAATGAAAAAGAGTGATCAGATAGGGAGATTGAAAGTATTTATTAGCCGCGAAGAGCTTAATGTTTACTCGTAGAAGGGAGAATTTTAGAAGAAGAATTTAAAAGTTTAGAAGGGACGTTTCGTGCCAGTCGATTAAAGGGACATTTGATCGTGAGATTGAGATTAGATTCGACGTAATTGTTCCTGACTCGGATCCACCTTTGAAATTTTAAAAATAAGTGGAATTTTCAATTAATGTTTTTGAGGATGTTTAAAACTTTCAACTCGCCATTTGTAAATATTTTTTTTTATTTATGTAGATTCGAAGAAAACATAATAAATACTAGTATGATTATATATGATTTTCTTTAGTAAATCTTTTTTGCTTCAACTTTCATTGAATTACAATGGTTCCAATCTTTAATCGTAACGAAGCCAAGGTATCACAGTATATTTTTTCCTAGCAAAAAGAAAGTGGCCGCAGTAGCCTAGTGGTCATGGTCATGAACTCGTGGCTGGTGTTGTTTCTATCGAATCATGGGTTCGAGCCCCACTGCCCCAGGCTCTATAGAAGCTATTACTATTTAAGTAGTAAAAAGGCATTTTTCAAGCTTCTAATGCATTCCTTATTTACGAAAGGAAAATATTATGTAGTAACAAATTTTGCTTATGTTAACACAACAACAATAATAATAAAAACAAACGACTCTGCCATAAAAAATCAATTTTTAAATTAAATATTCAAATAAGAGCAGATGATAAATTGTTAAAGTAAACAGTGCTATTCTTTTCGGATATTAAAATAAAAGCCAACGATAAAATACTTAAGAAAATATATCTTAGCAATGTAAATGTACTTTAAGTAAACTCAAAAAATGTAATTGTTATAATGTCAATCTCTCTCTCTCTCGTATTTGAACCTAACAATCATGCTCATGTAAATGTAAATAACTCAGGTGCAATGCTGAATCACAGATTCATAGAATTTTTTTTAACTAATAAAGCTTCATTTTCTTAACAATAGGAAAGACCACTAATAAGTTTGCTAAACTGATATCAAACAAAATTATTTTTAAGAGGAATGAGTGAAGAATATCCTAATCTGGATGATGTAAGGTTCTTAGAATTACCTTTTAAAATTTACCTGGCATTACAAAGCATTAAAAATTTTATGCAATTAAAGGTTAGGAAGTAACTATATTACAATTATACAAACTTTGGGTTCCTTTTACTGAAAGATTTGGGAGTTTTAAAAACAATATATTATCAAAAAGTTTCCTGCGTATTCCCAATTTCAAAAAGATGGAGCTACGGTATACAAGTTCAAATATATGTTGCAGTCAGATATTTAAGAAATAGTTATGAAGGTGATACAAGTTGTTTCAATATTTATTAAATATTTGGAACTAAGATGCATCGAATTTACCACTTCTCAAATAAGGATATTTAAATATATGTTAAGTGCAGTTACATAATACACTAAGAAAATAACAAAAATATCGAAAGAATTTTTATTGCCTTGTATTAATTTTATGACTTTTCTAAATATGTGTACAAAATTTCATAGAGGTTTTGCTACAATATTTTGTGATATATTTAAATTTTCTTTATCATTATGTCAAATCATAACATAATTCATTGGTCTTCAAAACTTTAAACTGCTTTTTCTCACCTTTTTATTTTTCTTGAAGGTCATGTATTAAAAAAATGCTAAAATTTTTGTAAACCAATATAAAATTTTCAAAATGTTTTCTTGTTATTCTATACAATATGTTTGATAATTATGATCATAGAATAACGATTTAAATAAATAAATATTAAAAAAATAATAATAAAAAAAAACTACATATAGCTGTTTTTTACTGTTTTTCGTAGTGTCTGATAAAAAAATTTTTTGTAAGACTCTAAATAAAACCAGTACAGCCAAATCTATGCATAGAATTGAGAGAAACACTTCTAAGAAATTAAGAGAGAAAAAAAGCTATTTTAAAAAAATATGAAGATTTGTAGAAGTAGTAGGAATTTTGAAATACTGAAGTATTTTGAAAAAAAAAAATTAAAACTTCAAATAATTGTTTGTTTGAAAAAAATTATATTTATTTTCTTGAAATACTTATATAATATGCGTTCTGATGCAATGAATATAAACTTTTTCTAATAAATATCTATTTAAAAATTGTTCACAGGGTACTATGTCCCCTTAAAATGTCCTGGAGGAAATAATGGTAAAAAGAAAAGAAACTATCCTCGATGTAATTATGAAAATGTGGGATGAGTTTCTTGATAGATAGCTTGAAAAAAGTTGCATTATCACTTTTAAAATGTTTTTACGTATTCCATTCTGAGTAAATATATCTGTCATGAAATACCTTATGTGCCAACACAGATAACAGAAGAAAACTATGATATTAAGAAATTTCGAATTATATGTGTGAGTCAAAAATCAAAAAATAATTTTAAAAAAAAACAACTTAAGAATGTCATCAAATCTGTTAGATTCATTGAGTTTTTCAAAAAATGAATGTTCCTTATAAACTTTCTTTAAGTCTGTGCTTTTAAATGTAGTACATATCACTCGTAATTATTTACTTTATTTATTAAACTAAAGATATATGTATCGTTGTTAATAAAAAATGTTTATGTTTACGTTGATAATTATCAGTTTGTAATTAAATTTAATGTGAAATGTAGCACGCGTATATAATATCGTTTGCCCATTCTACTACAATTAATACTAGACTACAATTAATGATATGTTAAACATATCATTTACGCGTATTATATATTATATACATATTATTATATATATTTAGTAAACATTCTATTATTTTTCTATTGGATGTAATTTTTACTCATATATTAAACAACAATGCAATAAAATGAAACAAAGAATATATTTTTTTATACTTTTATATATTAGAAACATAGTAAATCTAATAAATTAAGGTACAAACCATTTCTTGTATTCCATTGTTAAAATACTTAATATTGTTTAAAATTGAGCATTGTTTCGTCTTGCAAAAGCGATTTTAAGTCAGAATGTAATTTTACATTTGATAACTGTGCTCGATAAAATAATTGCTCTATATTTTGACTCAATAAACTGATTTCGGTCTTCTAATTTTTCCTTTTCGACTTTAACTCACATTTGAAATTATTTTGGTTATTCTAAATTTTCTTTTTTTTTTTATTTTATTTTAAACCATCAGAAAAAAAATGGAATCAAAAAGTATTGAAAAAGCAATTCTGCTCACCTGGCTGTGGTTTACCATCAGATTCATATTTTTCAATAGCTGGGAAATACTATTCCTTCCCAGCGTGCTAATTGCATTGGATTGCCTGTTCGAAACAGAACCAAAGATGAAAACACAGGCGGAAGACTCCGGAGAAAAGGCAACGCGCATTGCTACACATGAGGAGAGTCTTAACCAATTAATCAGAAGCTTAATAGAAGAAGAAAAAAGAAGAATCAAGAGAAAAAAAAAGTCAAAAACTCATGATAAAAGAAAAAATTCAGTTAAACAGAAAGAGTTAGAAAAAAAAATTATGAAAAGCAACACAGAAAATTTCAGGCTCCATCCAAATCCAACAGTTTCATTGAAAATAGATAAAAAAATGAACCAGTCAAATAATCAACAAAATTTTTACAGGTCAACAATATTGGAAGCATTGAATAATAAAATAAATTATACATTTACAGAAATCCTCAAGCAATTCTTTCCTCCTGTGTAGAAAGATTGAAACTTTTGGAAATGTAACATCCGAGGCATGGAATTGTAACATCCGAGTGTATGGAATGTAGGTAACATCCGAGTGTGTGGAATTGTGTAACATCTGAGCAGGAGTCTTCCATTATCCAATGCCCCACAACCAAGCAAGCGGGATAAAAAAAAATTTAAAAAAATAAAAGGGGAAAAAAAATAAATAAATAAAAAAAAAAAAAATAAAAAAAAAAAAAAAAAAAAAATTTAAAAAAAAAAAAAAAAAAGAGAGAGAGAGAGAAATTTAGAAAATAAAAGTCAAAAAAATGATTATAATAGAATTTTGAAAAACTTGATCAATATTGATAAAAAAAGCCAACAAAATAAATATATTAAAAAAAATTATATGTTGTGTTTATATTATATCTTAAATGTTATGTACTTTTTTGTGTTTATGTGTACTTGTTTCGTCTTCATCCAAAAAAAAAAAATTAAAAAACTAAAAATGTTTGTGTTTGTCCCCCCCAAAAAAATTTAAAATAAAAATGTTTTGTTAATTGTTTGTTTATGTGTTTATGTTTTCTTAATTGTTTGTTTATGTGTTTATGTTTTCTTAATTGTTTGTTTATGTATTTGTTTTTTGTTTGTTTTTGTCTTTGTCTTTACATATTTAATTGCGAAAATTTAATATGTAGCTTATATGTTTTGTGTTTATGTTATGTGGATATATAATAAATATATATCAAAAAAATATGTTTCTTATTTTTTTTACTATCATATTCTTTCATAAAATAAACAAAAAAAGTTACAATTTACAATTATTATTGCATAATGTTGTTTCAAAAATTAAGGGGGGGGGAGCCAAGAGTCTTAAATCTATTATCATAAAATGAAAGATATAAGCATATAATATCCAAAATATATGTTAACTTCATTCAAGCATAATGGACTTCCAAATCGTTTTTAGATCGGACTAAAGAAATAAGAGGAGATGTTAGTTTAACTTAACACACATTTCTGAGAAAATAAATTATTAATTCGATAAAAAAAATTACACAAATAAGAAACAACAATAATAGTTTTCACTTTTTTCTTGAATTAATGGAAAAAGCAAAAATACGTAGTTTTTCAAAATGACGCATAAAAACATATTTTAATTTATAATTAAGCATAATAATATAATTACAAAAATAATTTTTTAGCTCTTACTTTTCATTCCTTTTCAGTGACTAGCACTATGTAAGTGTCAGATATATTTTGATTTTTTTTTTCAGTTCGGAAATTGAAACATGTCAGTAATACATTTTTCAGCTACACTTAGTACAAAATATTTGAACTACGTCTCGCTTAAAAATTCGAACAGGCAAATTAAACAAAACTATATTTGAGCATTCTATCCGAAGTTAAAAGAATATTTACTATTAAGAAATTACAACCAATTTCGAAATAATATAATTTTCTCGTTTCCTAAGCAAAAGTTTAAAATGTACTCAAATAAAATTAATTTTTGTCAATCGCAAAATCCAGAACGGGCTCCATCACGTTTTTTTCTCTTCAACTAACACTTTGAATTATTTGTGATGTTGTTTGAATTGAAATTTCTCCCAACAGATGAAACGTGACTTATGCAGATTTGAATTAATGAAGTGTAGTGAATAGATTTAATAAATTACATTTATAAGCAGCGATGAGTTTGATACGCAGTTAGTTCTGTGGTAAAGAGTGTGAGCTGAAGATATAAACCAACGAATAGTAACTGTATTGAAAAGTATGAGAGGCTATAGGATCTCAACCAGGAAAGATATCCATAGGGTTGATGAATCGGACCTTCATCTACAGATCTACTAAGGACTCGAACCCGATTGTTTCGGTGTAGATAAGAATTTGGTTATTATTTTAAACGTTAGATTTTGACGCATGAAGGGTATTTTCATAGATGTAATAGGTTAAGGGTTGACTGTTGAATATTCATAGCGCGGAGTAAAATAAATTGGTTATCATCATTGTGTGTGTCTTTCTATTCCTTTGAATATTTATTCGTGAGTACTTTGAATATTGATTAATAATGACAGCAAAAGAGGAAGTAATACAGAGCGTTACAAATCTTCGTATTTATTAGAAGAGCAAAATAAAAAAGCTTTTATCAATGTAAAATTAGCACTTTCCGAAGAGAGTCAATTGACACAATACAGACGACTACAGAAGAGAGGCAAATCAATTTTTTTTTTTATGAAATAGACTAACATGACCCACTGAAACTTTTTTCACACCTTTTTCAAATAGTAAAAAAGTAATAGAACTTTGTTCTAAAACTTCAATGGATTTCAACAAGAATATGCCACAGAAAAAAAAAAATCAAGTAATTTATTTCATTTTTTCAAAAGTTGCTCTTCATGAAAAATGTAAATTTTATTCCAATGAGTCTATTTTTAAGAAATAAAAGTTAGGTCATAAAAGGAAAAAAATTGAAATAGCTTAAAATCGAACTGTTCTATCAAAACTTTCGTTTTCGCTCTTCAAAGAAAGTATAGTATTGTAGGAAGCTTCACAAATTAACAACCACACATCTTGGTTCTTCAACAACAAAAAATTGCGTTTGTGTTCTAGCATTTGTATTCAATGATGAGAAACAGCGACAAAATTTTAAATACGTAATTCTTTATTATTTTTCAGAATTCTACAGCATAAATTCATGATTCGTAATTAAATCATAAAATTGGAAAGTTTGATTTTTTTTTTTTAAATTTGGGTTTATTGAAATTGGTTATCATAAATTGCAAATTAAGATCTTTATTTCATGTATAATATTATGAAAATTATATTAATACAAAATTTTTAAGTTCTAATATTATTTACTGAATATGAAATATTTTTATTGGTGCGATCGCAAATAAGACAAAATACAAAAATGAAGTAAAATGTTCTAAACATCACTATATAATGTTTGTCCTATCAATGACTCGTTTGGTTGATTTTTCTTAAAATACCTTTAAACACACACATACAGAATACAAATAAACATCAATGAAAAATGAATAAGTAATAATCAAACAACATTGTTATCTGAAGGCGAAAGATTCTACTTCAGAATGTCCAAAGAAGGTAAATGTGAATAATATGTCAACAAATATAATAAAAATACAGAAAAATGATTCAAGTTTTATTTGTTAAAGCGAAGTATTGTGTGATTTGTTTTGAACTTATAATTATTCTCCTGTTGAAGAAGGAAATTAAAGGTCAAATAAACAAATCATTTCAAGCTAGTCAATGAAAGAAATCCACAATCTCCATTTAAATTTATAACTGAAGTTTTTCAAAACAATGTTTTCTCAGTTGGGAGCAAAATTTTACTTTATACACTTAAATTATATACATTTACCTCTTTTAGTGTTTTTGAAAAATGTCATTCATGTCCTGACCGCCAGTCAAGGAAAAGTCATCAAAATGTTATTATTTTGGAACTTGAACGAAATCATAACGAAATGTCATTTATATAATTCAATTCATATATATTTACAACTGATTGTAATATTGTTGTTTCATGTTGTTATTAGCATATTATTTGAAATATTTAACTCTTTTGCATAAAAAGTTTCTTTAAAAAAATTACGAAAGGCACAGTTTTACGGGGGCTCTCCTGATGCAAAATGGAATTAAAAAAGATACATCACTGTCTGTGTCTTGTACTTGAAACTTGATTTCTAAGAGTTTAACCATATCTACATATTCTTACTGAAAACTCTGATCCCACATGTTGCAATGCTTGCAATTTTGTTCCAGTACAAGCCACTCCGTAAAATGTACAGCTCATTCAAACAAGTCCTGACCAGTGGTTCTGACTTTCATTGATTCTAAGCCTAGTAATACCTCCGCATTTACGAAATTTTCCTATATTTCACGAATAAGGAGGACTAATTGTGCTGTGTCTTCGTTATCTGTACTCTCATCCACAATGCCAAAGAAACTCAAACAAAACATTTTCTCGAAGTCTTCAGCTCTTCTGAGAGTTCGTAACTAATTGAGTCAATGAGCTGCACTATAGTCCTTTCTTGACAGTGAAATGCTTTCAGATTTTCTTATAATTTAATTTATATATATTTATAATTGAATATGATATTGTTTTGTGTTGTTTGAATATGATATTGTTATTATCATATAATTTGAAAGTATTTTGAATATTTAGTGCTTTTGTGTAAAATGTTTCTTTAAAAAAATTACCCCATACAATGACCCATAAGCAAAGGAATTTATTGAAATTAAATTAAAAAAAATAAACCTATAACAGAACTTCAAACTTCGTTTGGTCGTCAATTGCCCTGGCCAAATTATTATACTTGATTGATGGGTTAGCTGGAGCACGTAGCCATTATTGGCCTTTATCTCTCCTGTCGGTGTTGGTATTTGATTCACCAGAACTTATCTTCCGAGTACCCAGCGCGATATATATATATATATATATATAAGTTCAGAATTAAAATAAAATCAAGTGAAGAGCTTAAATCAAAGAAAAAAATATTTTACTGGGTGTCAAAGTGTTTCTGAAAGTTATTGAGTTAGCTTGGGGTGAGAAAGGTAGAGGTGGGAAAGCTTACATTCTAATTGGACGGTTGGCGTTCGCAATTTTTTTCTAGGTACGAGTTTGACTGAAATCTTGAATTTTTCTTAGATTTTAGTAAAGTTTGAGAGTTGGACATATGTGCGGAATATTAATTTATCATATTAGGTGAACTTTGGAGGAAGATATTTATTTTTTCTGAATTATTATCCGTGCTGCTCATCTTCTCACAAGTGGCAATGAATCCAGGGAAATTTCGGAAAAATTCTCTCAGTTTTTTAACAGCATCGAAGATGCTATACTAATCTTGATCCGAATTGTCTGTATAATCAGTATAATTTCTATTATTTGGACGTTTTCGACTGATTGGAGTGGAGTTCGTTTAGTTTTCTTGAGGAATTTTGCCAAGACAACGTGCATGCGCATATGAAATGTTTTTCATTAACAAATTTTAAAGCGAAGGATTTATTTCTATTATTTGTTATGGTCGTGGCTTGACCTTTTTTAGGTTTGGGAAAACTGGGACAGCCTTCAAGTTGTTATACGAGCCATGTAGGGGGAGGGGGGAATTGTGATGATAAATTCAATTTTTCAATTTCCATTTTATTCAGTTTCTTAACGCCAAACCTTTTCTGACACTTTTAAATACACTGATTTCCTCTTTGGATTCGCGCGTTAGAGCATATCATGAGCCTCTTTTTATTGCTGAATTAACAAAATCATTTCGGGAAGCTTCCTTTTTCTTCCCTGTATATAAGAGTTCTACTCGATCTAACACTCTCTTTCTTTGCTGATGCTTGCTGTGTGAGTCACGCAATCTCGCGCGCTTTATTTCGTCATTGCTTGGAATTATAAACGCATAAAATGCTCAAGAATCGTTGAATGAATCATTTATTACTCATAACTCTTCGACTGAATATCAACATCAATAATATCATTACCAAAATGTGTTATATATATGTGTGTGTGAATGTGTCTTAATATTAGTACATTTGGCACACGCAATATGGTCTTAACTACTAAAAATTATTAAATAGTTTCTAAAAACAATTTCCCATCTACGAGATTCAGCGAATTTAAATCTGTCCCTCCCCTCTCCCACCCGAAAGAAAAATTCTGTGTCATCTATAAGTTGTGAGTAAGAGGTACGAGTACATACAATTCAAATCCAAACAGCAGTTGTTAAATTACTTTTAAAAGCCTTGTTTCCATCTATGATTCAACGAATTAAACGTTTGGATTCCCTATCCATCCACCTACACAAATTTCTTCATAGCCACTGATACATACGAGTGGCATGCATATTCATATCAACTACCTATCACTGATCAAGATAATTTACGTTACTGCACAAATCAGAGAAACCATTTTAATGCAGTAAGGATGAAAAAGTTCACGAGATTCCCAAGTATTATCAGTGGCATAGCTAGAGGTGGCAAAGGCAGGGGGCTTCAATTTCCGGGCTCAGCATCCAGTAGGCGCCACAATGATATTACGAAAATTTAGAATGAAATGTTTTCCATTCTTAAATGCACTAAAAAATAAATAAACATTTTGCTTCCTTAGTCCATCACTCACTGAGTATTAGGATATCTTTATAGCTAAGAGTTTTGTCTCTTTCTGATTTCGAAGCACGCGTATTATTCTATATAACTAACAAGCCAATAATTTATCCTCTCCACTACTCTTAATATGCTTGAGTCCAAATCAGAAACATTTTTGACATTATTAAACAGATTGCGCGACTACTTTCTATATTATTATTATATCCAATAAGAGTTTAAGTTTTTGCAATGTTACGTTTATAGATAACTTTTTGGAATAATTATATTTTCGAGCTACCATTGTAGTCTTACTTCGTTCTACCTTTATACATTTAGCGGAACCTTGAAAGTAAACACATAAAAGAAATATTTAAAGCTATTTAAAAATAAAGAATGCGAAATAAAAAAAAAATACTGCTATTTTCAACACATTAAAAAAAAAAAAAAACCCTTTATTCCTCATTGCATTTTGGCAAACAGAAGGGTCGAAATCTTCAGTTGTCCCCAGACGCTGAAAACCTTAGTTGCGCTTCTGAGTAATCTAGGATAGTCATTTATTGAAACTAAAAACCAATTAGGATCAAGGGATATACGAGAAAAATGTTTCCTTATTTATATACTTCGAATCTCATTTTCATCTTCATAATTATGGAAGTGTTTTTCCTTTTACATCTAATAATCAAAAGTTACGTGTTAGTCAGTGATTTTCAAACTCTGAATATTACAATTCTTTTCTGATTATTTGAGAAGAATTTTTCCTTGTTGAAAATCCTATTCTTTCGTGACAGGAAACATTGTTATTCGCCTAATTTCCGGATTTTTTTCACGCAGTTTCACTTTGAATGATGTTCATTGCGTTTTATTATGTTTCCCTGGGATCGAATCTATTGTTTTACATGCTGTTTAATACTCTAGATGAAAAGCTGTGTTGTCATTTTAATTATATTTTTTAGTTTCTTTGTAATTTCTAAAATTTGCCATCCATTTTACCAAACAGCTATAATCTGGGTAGGTGTGTGTTTGAACTTCGAAGCGACATTCATTGATATCACCATAGTAAGCAAATTTAAAAAAAAAGTTTTTAAAAATTGAGATTCACCTCAGATAAAATACAAAATTTGATCATTAAAGGGACTGTTCCTTCCAAAGCGATCTACTACTGTTGATGAGAAAATAATCTTTGCATTTCCCATCACAGTCGACTCTGATTCATTATATCATTATTAGTGTTTTACGTAACAATTTGCCCACGTAAAACAAACCCATGTAATCTGAGAACTATAAATATTTTTCTGCAAGAAACTATTTATTATAATATACAATAAACAGTTTCTGTCAAAAAAATTCGAAGCCAAATTCTTACAATTTTCGATTAAAAATAATTATTCCTTGCAAATATCAAAGCTTTCGTCTTCCAGCCCCATTTTGAATTTATAAACTCATGTTTGGTTTGGTTTAATTAACATCGCACTGGAAGCAACACGGCGGCTATTGGCAGAATACCCAAGAAGTCCGAGCTCAACCAAAGGTTAAGAGCTACAAACCGGCCCCTCGGGAGACAATCACCTCAACACTCAGCATTTTTGACAAATAACATAAGATTTTACATAATTTTGAAATCAAGGTTAAATAAAGTGTACAATGTATTTACACAGTAGAAAATGTACATGACAGAAACATAAGAAGAAAAAAAAAACTAACAGTTGGAATTTTCTTGCAGAAATAAGATGCATAACAGGTTAAATGCCACAATACAAAAACGTCCACAAACTCGTAGACAAAAATGAAGAGTTAGGCAAGGGTATGAACATGTATACAAGATATACAATTATAGCTACACAATAAGGGAAGATTAAAATATCGAGAAATATAATAAAAATTTAAAACAATTAAAAAATTTGTTGGGTAATCTTACGAGCCTTAATAATACGGGATTTAAGCTTAGAATGCAAGTAAGGGATTTTCACACACAGACCTCAGCCAAATAAGTTTCGCTTCAACAACAGGACATTTTAAATGAAAATCTCTGGTAAAAGGGCAAGAGAAAACGTAGTGGTCAGCATCTTCAACAGAGACTTAAATTTGCATTTTTTAAATTAAATTGATTTAAATGAGAAATGAAGGAACCATGACTAGTTAAGAAGCGAGTAATAAAACCAGAATTTGCATAAAAACTCAGATTTGGTTGAAGAATATAGGACTGAACCCGAATACCAGTATTACAAGTTGACTACCAGACCTCCCAGTCAGAAAGAAGCTCATTTTTTAAAATCATAACTATATCAGACCGAAGGGCAGGGACACTCGTTCTCTCACCATAAGTGACAGCGAACTTTGCAAAGAAATCCGCGATTTCGTTATAATAATCTCCGACATGGGTCCGAACCCAGTGTAAGTTGTAAAAAAAAAAAAATCGTTGGAAGACACACACAGCAAACCCAGTATCGGACCCGATCTTTGATCTGTCAGTGTAAATCTCCCTCTCGGAGGGTCCCGAAAATTTGTTAAGTAAAAAGAATTTGTTTTTTAGGACGAATAACTCTCAGTGAGATATTTAAGTCGAATGGGATATTATTAATCAGGTGAAAAAAGTTAGAATTATTCTGCTTCCAATTTGATATTCAAGAAAATTAAATTTTAGGGAGAGATGAATAGGGGGAGCCCCGGCATTCACCTTCAAAGCAACAGTGGGAGATGTTCTATGGGCCTTGGTAATTTTTAAAAGGTAAATCCTCTGAATGGAGAGTTGAACTTGGTAATTTGTGGGGAGTTTAGATCACCAAAGGAGTTTAGGAGGAATTTAGATAATTTTAGTTGGCTATTGGCGACCTACCTCGTAATTTTGAACCTCGGTCAAGTGACGAGGACGATACCTGAGCTGGCACCCCTCTCCTAACTTCCACACCACTCCAATGAGAGTACTTTGGGCCTCAACAGATTTCACGTGCATCAGTCCCGGTTACACGGCGGGTCTTGAGTGGCATCAAACCCGCGACCCGTGACTCGATGAAAACTGCCGGTCGAGAGTCAGCGACCTTGATCACCAGGCTGCTGCGGCCACTATAAACCAATGTTAATCCTATAGAATTCCTATTTTACTACTCTTATCTAGAGTATAGTATTAATTGAAATGTAATAAAGTGCACCCGAAAAAGTAAAAAAAATGACGGAAGTTTCTGTTGAATTACAATTTCCCTCAGATGTAAAAAATGTTTTTTCAAACATTTGAAATCCCACAAGCGAATGATTAAAATAAACATTGAGTCAGTTATGTTAGCAAATGCTGCGAACACGATTTTCGCAGAAATAAAATGAAACAAAAAAAAAAAAAAAAATGTTCCAGAAAAGTGTCAATAAGAAAGCATTAATTTTTATTCATGTTCTTGTTCTTATACCAGTGTTGCGTTTCATTAAATTCTTTTAGTGTGTTCACAGTAGCCTAGTGGTCATGATAGCGGACTCGCGGCTGCCGGTTTTCGTCCAGTCGCGGGAGCGAGCCTTGCGCCACTAAACACCCGTCGTGTAGCCGGGGCTGATACATGTTAAATCTGTCGGGATCCAAAGTCATCCCGTTGGTGTGGAAGTTAAGAGAAAGGGTGCCAGCTCAGATATTGTCCTTGTCACTTGACCGAGGTTCCAAATTACGAGATCCGTCGCCAATAGCCCTCGTGTTGCTTCTAGTGCGACGTTAATAAAACCAAATCTTTTGGAAATAAGTCTGTGTTTTGTTCAAAAAATAAAAGCTTTTTTTTGTGTGTGTGAACAAGATTTCCTGTGAAATGTATAAAAGAGGGCGACAGAAAAAAAAAAAAAAGTAAAATAATCATTAATTTCATCATGTTATTTTTGCTTTTCTCTAAAATGGTTTTTTCCCCATGAAATAAATTTCAGGAAAAAAAATGTTTTTCTTTTTCATTTAATTTTTTAAGTTTTACTTACTTTTAAGCCATGTTTATTTATTTTTTTACCAATTTTTGAAGTTAAAGATTCTCAAGTTTCATACAGAGAAAATACGGTAAGTATCTCTGATATGATGTACTTTTGCTAATTATTTTTTTTAACATTTGAGTTAAAATTTGATTACTTAACAAATACAAATACAAAAAAAAAAAAAAAAAAAAAAAAAATTTAAAAAGGAGAAAATTTAGAATGGAGGAACACAAGATCTTGAGTGGGAAGTTCGATACTTATGTAAACATTAACTCGTTGTCTTTTCTATTTTACTTCTTCGTTTACATCCTAAATTAGAAGTTGCAATGAAGTCTGAAAATGTGGAATTATTGATTGTGTAACGTAATTAATAATTCTTTTAGATTCTATCAAATACCCATAAAATTTTACCCCGAATTATTTCATGTTCGTTTTTTAATTAAAATTCTTAATTAATTTGTAAAGAACTTTCACCATGTTTAGAAAATTTCTCCCAAACTGAGACATAATGTGCTACGCGTAAGACTAAGTAATTATTTTTCGGGTGTTTTTTTTTTTGAATAATTTCCTTTTATTTTAAATTAATTTAAAAAGATTTCAATTTCATGCATCTAGTTCTACACTTCCTACTGTAGATGGCACTACTTTACGGTAGTGTCCTTTTTTTTTTTTATTCCTTTCTTTCTGATCCCCACCAACATTTTTCTCCCATCGCAGGTTTTCCCTGGGCGTTTGCCGCGCTAATCCCCGTAATTTTGATGGTAATTTAAATTAAAAAATCTCAAATCCATTTAATTATTATAAATTTAATATCTTGATTGTGATGAGAATGTAAATTTTTTAAATAAAATAGAAACCTCGGAATTAAGACCACTATCCTATGCAGATTAATTGCTAAATGTTGAATAAAAGTTTGTATTGAGTGGGGTGCAACGTAGACCTACTTCCTCCCTGGCTTACCCTGAGTAACGTTCTTGAAACGGCAAAGAGGTCTACTGTTATCGGCATGTCTTCCCACCATCTTTGTCGCCAAGTTTCAGAACAATGCAACGTTGATGGTTAGTCACAACCAGAAAAGATGACGGGTCATGACGGCCTGGTGCACATCTCCATCACATTAGAATTTTTACGAACCCTGGTTGCGCTTCTCAATGATTCGGTTGATCCAATGAATAGATCGATGTACATAATTTCAATGCGACACAGAAACAGCGCTTTTCTGGCGTACCGGAGAACTTTTGAGGCAAAGACTTCGGTCACTTCTTTAATTTGTTCTAGTTTTTATGCTTGTATCTACCTTGCCATCGGAAATTTTTTTTTTAAAAAAAAAGTTTGTATTGAGGTCTTTCTTGTTGTCTTCACTTCCAATCATGCTGCCCAATAAATTTCATGTTTGAATAATGTTATAATTTCGAAAGATTATAATTTTGGAAAAGGATGCATTGGTGTACAGACTTCAGCTAAATTATAGAAAAAAATATTTTCACAAAAAACGAAATGTTATGAGTTTATAAAACAATCAACATATCTCAAAACGTGGGACAATGGGAGAGATGTTGCATTTGAAATATCATTCTCTGTATTTGACAGCGGTTCATAGTTTCGTAACCTGTAATTTCATATATAGCTCTAATAAAACCTAATAAATGAGTTTAATAAAATTTTATAAAAAAATATGCGCCTATTTTAAACAGAATACACATATCTTCTAAAGAACAACTTACGTCACATACATAATACCCTCCCCTCCACTATAGAAAAAGCTAATATCATTGAAAAATTAAACAAACGAAAGCTCCCGAAGAATACGGTATTCACAACCAAGTATTCAAATTCTCCCCCCCCAAGAAAAAAATGCTCTCATCCATTTAACTAAAATCTTCAATACATGCCTTACCTTTGCATACTTCAGACAAAAATGGAAGTACTATCCTCTCCTCTTTCCCCCCAAACTTGGCCAAAACCTTACCATCCCCTCTAATCACCGTTCTATCAGTCTTTTTAGTTCCATCTCAAAAATCTTCCAACGAGTCCTCCTAAACAGATTATTCGACCACATTATATCTAATAATATTCTATTCGATTATGAATTTAGCTTCAGATCCCACCATAGCATCATTCGTCAGTTTTTTCGGGTTGTGAATACCATAAATGAAGGTTTCAACTGTAAACAAATCTCTGGGAGTATTTTCCTGCACATTCAAAAAGCATTCAACCGCCTCTGGCACGATGGGTTAATTTACAAACTCATTAAACGTAACTTCCCCCCTACTTAACTATCATAGTCAATAAATACAGAAACAGAACCCTTCAAGTTAGTTCCTTTCATGTTCCTCAAAAACAGAACCTTTCAAGTTAGACTCGATAACGAACTATATGTTATTTGTAATATTCAGGCTGGGAACATCCCCCACAAGGATCCGCCATTTCTCCCCTAATATATTCCTTGTACACATATGACTTCCCTCAGAGTCCCTACAATAGCCTCTGTTTCTTCGCGGATGATACAGCAGCCCTTACACAAGATAAAACGCCCATTAAAGTCATCCAAAAAATTGCAATCACATCTATAAAAAAATTCAAAAATGGATGACTCTTTATAAATGTAAGAAAGAGAGGATGAAATGTCAAGGGTCGAAAGTAGACAAAGATAGCTTCGTTACCCTGAGGCACATCACTCGCGTTGTCAAATATTGTAAATTCCTTGAAATAAAGGAAAGACCTTTTGATGATAAATCCCATAATACTTCCCAAATTTTGAGCCTCGGTCAAATGGGTTGACAGTTTTACTGAAGCACTTGAGCCTCACGACTTTTAATCTCCATATCTTTTTCAGCTATACAGCATTGTAACGCTCGCTCCTCATTGTTAAGCTCTTGCGCCCTATCTCAATCTAATATATTCGTCAAAAACCACAAACATCAATTGAAGATACGCAAGAGCAAGGTAAAATGCTTTTTTTTTTTTTGTCAATTAATCCTAGATTATAATTTAAATATGAAATCTTAACTTACCAATTCACTCGTTCTAATTTCAGCGTCCTCACACACAAACAGCCGAATCATATCTCAAAACTTTAAAGGGAATTCGCATCAATCCTCAAAAATAATTTAGTAACTTCAATATAAAATTATAAATATCTATCAGCGGTTCGTTATCATGTATCTCCCCTTTATTTCCTTTAACTTTATTTCATTTTTTTGTCTCTATCTCTAAATCAATTCAATTAACTTCTATCATAATCTAATTTACCAAATCACATTAGGAGCTGATGCACGTTGAATCTATCGGGGACCAAAGTCCTCTTGTAGACGTGGTGAGGAAGTTAGGAGAGGGGGTACTAACTCAGCTGTCATCCTCATCACGAGACCGAGGTTCAAAATTACGAGGTCCGTCGCCTATAACCCTCGTGTTGCTTCTAGTGCAATATAAATAAAACCGAAACCAAACCCAGTTTCGTTTTTTTTTTTTTTTTTTTTTTTGAAAAGAAATTGCAATTTTATGCAATTTACACAGCTGATTATAAAAGTTCCCGAGGTTAGTGAAAGAAATCTCGAATAGTTCAACGTCACGTCCTAACTTTGGCTTTAACTTGCCCAAAAAGTAAGTTAAGATATTGAAAAATTAAATACTTGTTACATACTTTAAAAAAAATTAAAGTTATCGGTTATTTAAATTCAAGAAAAGACTAGTTAAAACAGTGGTTCCCAAACTTTTTTCAACTCGAGGCACTTTTTTTTAAACTAAAGATTTCCACCTGCGCCCTTGCTTAAGTGAAAATCTGACTAACCATATGAGTAAGGAATAAAAATAAAAACAAATGTATCAACCCCCCCCTTCAAAAAAAAAAAAAAAGAAAAGAAAATTGTGATGGACACATAATGGGTAAGTGAGAGATGATGGAGTTCAATGGCGCGCCATAGCCAGATGTGATTATGCTGCGACAACAAAGTGTGACGGTGATTCAGACGATTGAAAAAAGAGGGTGAAAGTTAAAAATTGTTTTCAAGTAGAAGGGTCAAAAATAGAGAGGAATCACCAGGGTATTCCAGGGGTGCGTTACCCGTATTTACCAAAGAAGTAAACCCCATGGGAAAGGAAAAGATCACTAGGGGGCCTTGGGGTCATGATACCCATACCTACTTAAAGAAGGCAAGCCCCTGAGGGTGCCTTATGATGGACCACTGAAACTGATGTATTATTGAACAAATTCATTATTGAAAAATAATTATGACGGCTTTTGCAGTATTCTGCGGCACCCACATAAAGACCCCGCGACTAATCAGGGTGCCGCAACACACACTTTCGGAACCATTGAGATATGATTTTCAACAAACATCAAGCTTTCGCTATCTGCCGTCGAGTTGTTTTATTTCAGAATCTTAACTACCGCATGAGTAATCGAGGTGCAGCTCAATTTAATATAAATCAGTATTCATTATACCACACGAATGGTCTTTGGACCTGGATTCAAAGCCTTGTCACAACTTGAACACCGCAGACAAAGAAATTCGTTATCATGAACTACTGTATTATTGAGTCTCTATTTTCAAAAAAAAAAATATTTATCCAGATTTGAGAATCTTGGAATTCCAGTTTTTGAGAAGTAAAAAATTTAAACATCTCACTCTCTCTCTCTCTTTTTCCTTTTTAAGCAAAAAATAAAATACTCTTTCGAACAAATCATTTATAATACGAGTCGAAAATTGCAGATAGTTGTAATTCTTTGAGAAATTTCCTTACGAAGTTCAAAATCCCTCTAAATCATCACTTATTTCTGCACGAGTTTATTGTTATATAAACAATTATGTAAGATATTTGCTGTGCTTTATTTTTTAAAATTTAAACATATTGTGAAAGCTTTAATGTATTATTAAAATATGCTCTAATTACTAACGTAAATTAAACCACACGAAAATAAATACTTTCTCAATTGGAATATCAGAATTGAAAGTAATCAGGTTTAAAATGAGCTTCGTTCCATTTGAGATTGAAAAATATCGAAGGGAAGGGAAAATATTTTCAAGAGGAAAATGGTAATAGAAATTTAACAAAAAAATTGAGAGACTTATTCAAATAAGTGGATTTTTGGTGGTGATATCTCTAATACATGCCCAGAAGAGATCAAGAGAAAAATTGATCAACATATGCTCGGTAGCATTATCTCTATAATCTTCCAAATCTTAGTCTCAAAGTTCAAAATATATATCGTCGTATCAACTACAGAGAGGAATAATTAAAAACAATACCTGCGTACTAAACACATCAGCAGGAATGTGGGAGAACATGACTTGCCTTGGAAACGCGTAACAGAGATCGCGTGTCTCAACGACTGCTATATCCTGATCGATTTCCCCATTCTTGTCCAATCATTTTAAGATTCGCCCTCTACAATACTTCAGTTAGCAGTCTCTAATGGGGACACAAAATAAGTTAGCTATATCAATCATGCATTTTAATATATATTTATTATTATTTGTTTTGTTTGTATCCAACGGATAGCCTTGCTATGAAAACGGAAGCAAAATATTTTGAAAAGCGAATTTTTTTTTTATGAGAGTATGTAAGAGAAGTTTTGGAATGGCATAAATTTGATTTTTTTTGTTTTGTTTTTTGGTTTCATTGAGCACCGATCAAATACCGTGATGGGTTAACAACAATCGAATATCTTAGAACTTTAAATTGGGAAGCATAAAATTTCTCATAATTGATAAGTTGTGTTTATTATCTTATTGCAACTCAAAAGATTCTAAGTTGTATTTAATGGTCACGGTAGCCTAGCGGTCATGGTTTCGGATTCGCGGTCGGCGGTTTTCGTTTAGTCGCGGGTTCGATCCTTGGCCGCAGAAGACCCACCGTGTAGCCAGGGCTGATGCACGTTAAATCTGTCGGGCCCAAAGTCTTCCCGTTGGCGTGGTGTGGAAGTTAGGAGAGGGTGGTGCCAGCTCAGGTGTCGTCCTCGTCACTTGACTGTAGTTCAGAATTACGAGGTCCATAGCCAATAGACCTCGTGTTGCTTCCACATTACTAAAAACTAAACTAAACTAAACTCTAAGTTGTATTCAGAGAAGAAAAACTTCGAAGTCATGCTCAAAGATTTTTTTAAGAAACGCATATGTAATGTTTAAAAAAATATGTATAATTTGAAAGATACTTTTTTGACCTATTGGTTTCAGTTTCTTTCAAAACTCTATAAACTCTTTCTGTAAGTCATGTAAATACTTGGAGAGGAGGAATATCGTATGTCCATATTATTATCAGTTATTATTCATAATTATATATCCAGTAGAGAAGAAATTTTATATATTAAGCTAACAGGGAGGGAGAAATAAAGACAAAAATTTCTTCCAATTGATTATTTTTAAAAAGACATAAAAACTGTAGAATCTCTTTCAGCCTTTCTTCCTGTGTTTAGGATTACAAAATAAACCTAAAGGGAGGGGGGGGAGGCTATTTAGGTTTCAGTTTATAAACGTAATGTTAATAAACACCTATGGAAGTTCTACATTCTAGACAATCGTGTTCATTTCAATGAAATAAAGTGCATTTGAAAGCATCAAAAATAATGATAGTTTCTGCTGAATTATATTTTTCTCAGAATTTTTGAAAATATTTTTCGCTCTATTTGGGATAATAGTCTCTATTACTCTATATCCCACAAAACAATCAATCAATCAATCAAACTCTATTTATGGATTCATTAGTAGGTTTTCAAATCTCAGCTAATGATTCTAAAATATTTTTAAAAAATTGTAGGAAATTGTTATTTCACTCAAACCTTAATTAATTTTTGCTCTTTAGAAAGCATTTCATTGCATTCAAATAAATACAATAGTCTAAATTTCTTTGAGAAAAAATTTCTTAAGATTAACATTTCGACTTTTATTATTAAGAACGGCTAGCAAATAGGAGACGAAGTTGTTTTTTCTTGTTGTTGTCATACAGTACAATAAATCAGAACTTGAATGAAGTTTTATCGCGCTGGAAAATTATAATTGAATCTGTGATCTTTTAAATAACGATCAAGTTTTCAAATCAATAATTTCATTACTAAACACGCACATTTTTAATCAATGAATTTATATTGTACCATATGGAATAAAAATGAAAAGTTCTATAAAAATAGTCTCTCGCAATATATAAAACACTAAATAATAATAGTGATTAATTACATCATGAAAATTAATTTTAATATCAACAGCAAACAATTCAAGCTTTGTAATTTCCCCCTTAAAAATATTGACATTTATTTTGAATGCTTACAATGATTACAATCCATGAAGTTTACAGCTACATTAGGAGTATCATTTAATTTCGAAAAATGGTATTTCCTTTCAAAAACTGAGAAACTTCTTAAATTTCGGATTGATTGATTGTATATTAACGTCGCACTTAGAAGCAGTATGAACGACAGCGGAAGTTGACGACAACCTTCATAGTAGCCGAGGTGATCATGATCGCGAGCTCATGGCTGGCGTTGTTCCATCGAGTCCTGATGCCACTAAAGATCCACCATGAACAAGGCTGATGCACGTTAAATCTGTCGAGGCTCTAAGTCCTCTTATTGACATGGTGTGTAAGTTTGGAGAAGGAATTGTCAGCTTAGGTGTAATCTTCGTCATTTGACCGATGTTAAAAATTGCAAGATCCGTCGCCAATAGCCCTCGAGTTACTTCGACGTGCGACATTAATAATCAATCAATCAATCAAATGCACATCGTAATTTTGAACCATGGTCAAATGATGAAGACGGCTTTCGATGTTGGATGGTTTCGACTCCATGAAGGCGAGAGAGTTGATTTTGGTCTGCAGGCAGCGTTTCGAGCCCTGGTCCATTGCGTCCGACGAAAATTTGAGTTGTCGCTTTTTGCTGCGCTCTTAGCAACTGGACCAAAAAGGCCATCCCCATCAGGCTAGTTATAAAAGTTCTTTAATTTCTGGCGTATTGTTGAAGAAAGCAGCTGCATACTCTCCCTCCAATATCATCGTGATGATACGAATAGAAACATTCCAACTGATATTTGAGAGAATGTAACTTTTCCAGTCATTACTGCAATTGATATGCCTCCCCTCTCTCTTATATTGAGTTTCGTGCTAGACAGTTTCCATTTGGCGTCATTCACTGTCTCAAGTTGAGTTGCAGGTCTCGTTGACACATGCGCCGTAGTCAGTGTATCACCACTTGTGATTTATGTGTGGTTGTCTTAGACACACAGAGGAATCTGCGTCGGGGGCACATGCAAGCAGCAGTTCTAGTTTGAGCTACCATCTAGAGTTCAATTCCTGAGTCACCACTTCAGCGTTAGATGTCTTAGATCACGTGGAGGGAGGGGACATTTTTGTTGTCCTTGGGTCATCACTTCGGGTTAGTTGATTTTCGACCTCATGGAGAAGGAGTAAGTTGACCTTGGGGTACCGATTTCGTTTCGACCCCTCCCCCACACCACTTGGTCCGAAGAAAAGTTGATCGGTTGCTTTTTGCTTTATCAGCTAGACCAAAAGAGACGTTCCTGTCAGGATAGTTATTAAGACTTTGTAACTTCTAGCTTTGTTGTTGAAGAGAGCCACCGCAACAACAAAGTTGGCAGTTTACTCTCCTAATTTCTATGCTATCCCAGTGTGAGAACATGGGGTTTCGACAGATTACATGTGTATTAAAGACAGTTTTTTCTAAAAGTTATTGTGAAATTTTGAAAATATGCCCTGTTGTTTAAGATGAAACGTTTTTAGTTAATAAGTCTAATTTACGTTTAAAATATAATTTTATCAAATGAGAGAGAAAGTAAAAATAAAACATACAAATGGAATCAATATGTTTAAAAAGAGGTAAGGTAAAAAAAAAAAGTATCAGAAGAAAAAAGATTATACAATAATTAATAAAAAAAAAAAGTAAATCTTTTTAAACAACCGAAGGATGCATATTTTCAGAAATGAAGAGGAAATTTAAATTTTATAAATCAATTTCGTTGTCATATAATGCATTAAAAAATCCGCATTTTCAACTGATATTTCAATGATCTTATCCCAGCGTTATTATTTCATTTTAGCAGCGCAGGATTTTAATAATAATATTACTCAATCAATAGTATTATCTGATAAAAGCAGCAATCACATTATCCAATACTTTTGATATCCTCAGTGTACTAATGAGCGTGCCTTTCAGTGATGAATCCAGGATGTGGGGCACCGACTCCCCATTATAATTTCACGCACAGACAAGATAACATTCCTGAACAAGAAATCTCAACCATCTTTATTATTATTATTTTTTTTTTACTTCAAAGTCATTTGTCGTGTCCAAAACACGGAACCAAACTACTTATCGTACAGTAAGTTTTTAGTTCTCATTTTGAATTTGATTTTTAGATTAAGGGTTAAGTAAACATGAATAATCATAGTTAAGAATTTTTCAAAGGAAAAAAAAGTTAATGATTCCGCTCTGATGTCAGTTCCAGCGAAGCAATCGATAATATTCATGTAGAACACCATATCTTAGTGTCTGCGTCTGAAACTTTTATAGGATATCTGTAGCTTCGTCTAGTTCAACTCTAATATTATCACAAGTTTCACTGATTGTGTATATACTCGTATTACAGAAATTGGTTTGTACGTCGACAAAATTTATGTAAATTACGAAGAACGATATATTATGTGATCCATGGGTACCTAATGAAAATTACTAATTTCCGTATATTGCGCAAGGAAAGAAAAATCACTCTTTTAAATTAGGTTCGATTAAAGAATTTCAATGACTGTACTAAAGTCATACATTTGGTGGTGGTTCTTGTAAGCCATGCATGTTGTTTGGGGCGATTAAGGAAGTCATATGACTTACCGTCAGGTATTCTTAAAAGGTTTTGCGAAAAAGTTACTCTTTGAAAGTTCGATAAACCACAAAAAGTTGAGAATCCAAAAGAAGTTTCCAAATTTTCTTCAATATTTTATATAACATGCAGTGCATTTCAGATGATTGTGTTTTACGAATCGCAACTGCTACTAATATAAGATTCTTTCACGCTTCAAAAAGAACAGATAATTTAAAGATCCGCCATTGGTCAAGAGAGGTCAAATGGTCCAAATATTCTAAATGTCTTTATTAAAGAAGATCATGAAGAAGTTCCAGATCTGTTTGCTAAGAAACACGATCGAAAATTACAATTCATTTTAAGCCCTTTATATGAAATTTTTCAGTGTATCTGTTTTTTTAAGTTCTTTTTCAATATTTGCAATAAGTTTTGAAATAAATCCTTAAGAAGCGTGATTTTGTGCAACCCCTTGTCGATTTTTTTTCTTTCTTTTTGTACTTAGAAATTCCAAAAGTTGTTCTGTGAACAGCAATTTTGAAATTCATGGTTGAATTAAATGTTTTTACCGTTCTTCTTTAGTAGTCTTCTGAAAATAAACATAAACGCACTTCTAAATGACCCATATGCATCAAAGTTTCGTTACAGGGTACTTTTCAGTGGAGTTGATTGGGAGTAAAAAGTGAGGGTGAGGCAAAAAAATTTATTGACAACAAAAAATAATGCAGGGGAGTATAAAGGAGATACGCCCACGAAATAATTTTTAGTTACAAAATTGCAAGGTCTAGATTCTTTCTGAATGAATTTAGACAAAGTAAAAGTTTATAGTTAAACTACTTATATACTACGATTTAATTTCAACGCTGAAGTATAATAGTTTTTTTTTCTGAATTTTGATTAATACTGTACAATATAACTTTCATCAAAGATATTTGGAGAAATCAAAACTTATCAGTGATAATTTTATTTAAAAAAGTACCGCTTGTCTAAAACAAAAAAAAACAAAAAAAAAATTCTAAAATAGAAAGTTCTATGCAAAGTTTTGCGAAGCACAGATTTAGCCACTCAAGGTGAGTTTTTCTTTCTTCTTTTTTTTTTTTTTATGATTATTATTAAATTACTCAACTAAATATAATAATTAAAATAAACAATGAAATATCGAGGAATGGACAATAATAAATTTTCCCGATATTGAAATTAAAGGAATTGATAAATTATTAAATAGAGTATATTTAAACTAAATGTAAGTAAAACTAAAGCAAACGACAAAAAAATTAAAAAATGATCTGGAACGCCAAAATTGATACACTTAAAACAATACTCCCTTAGGTTGCTAAAAAATGATACTATGTAATTTTATTTTTCCAAATTGGGATTAATACAATAAAATATAACTTTCATGAAAAAAACAAGACCTTAGTAGTCGAGTTGTCATTGTCGCGAACTCGAGGATGGCGTTCATTCCGCCGAGTTCTTGTAAAAGTCCTGATAAAACTAAAAAGTCGTCTTGTAACGGAACTAATGCACATTAATTTAGTTTTTATTAACGACGCACTAGAAGCAACACGAGGGTTATTGGTGACCTGGTAATTTTGAATCTTGGTCAAGTAACGAGGACGACACCTGAGCTGGCACCCTCTCTCCTAGCTTCCACACCACGCCAACGAGAAGGATTTTAGGCCCTGACAGATTTAATGTGCAGCAGCTCCGTCTACACGGAGGGTCATTAGAGGCCAAGGCTCGAACCCGCAACTGAACGAAAACCGCCGGCCACGAATCCGAAGCCATGACCACTAGGTTACCGCGGCCACTAATGCACATTAAATCTGTCGAGGTTCAAAGCCCTCACAATGCGCAGTATAGCAGTTGGAAGAATGGGGTAACAACTCAAATATCATTCTCGTCACTTGCCAACGGTTCAAAATTACAAGGTACGTCGTCAATAATCATTTCCTTGCTTCTAAGTGCAATGTTGGTAAAACAATAAAATTCATAAAAAAAAAATGTTATATATTATTACAATTCAATACAAGCATTATGAGAAAACGATAATTTCATTTAAAAAGTATAGCTTGTTTAAAATATTCACCGAAAATGATAATTTGCCGAAATCCAACAATGAGTTTACTCAAGGCCTTATTTTATTTTTTATTTTATACTATAAAATATCCAAGAAAAAAAATAAAGCGTACTCTTATAGATTGATTGTGCTTATTAGCATTTGTTTGTGGCAAAGATTTCTACACATTCATCCACCTTGACAACCCTTCCTCACAGCACAGGCTACGCTTGCTGAGGGGTTTTATTTAAAGGTTAGCCACAATGCATGAATCCAACTCTGCCGCAATGCTTTTTGTGCACACCTCTACTAAGTAAACTTTGAAATAAATGAAAGGAAAGACAATTAGGTGATAAATTAACATGATTCATACAAATATTTCTTAATTTTAAGCAGCTCTCTAAAATGGTACAAAAATTTAATTTTTTCCTAAAAAAGTGGGGGGGGGTGCCCCCTTCCCCATTTGCTACCGCACTTTATCAAAAATAATTTTCTTTGCTTCTTACATTTTGCATCTCCATTTTGTAATATCCTGTATATCTCGGATCATTATTTCATATCTTTCAAAAATTCAAGACACTTGGATAATTAATTAATTGCCTTAGATACAGCAGATCTCCCATGAGAATCAATCATTAAATTATGCATTGCAACATAATACTTGGACTATAATGCCCTAACTCAATAATGAGATTTTACTGCATCTAAGTGGCCGCGGTAGCCTAGTGGTCATGGTTTCGGATTCGTGACTGGCGGTTTTCGTTCAGTCGCGGGTTCGATCCTTGGCTGCCAAAGATTCGTCGTGTAGCCGGGGCTGCTGCACGTTAAATCTGTCGGGGCCCAAAGTCCTCCCTTTGGCGTGGATGTTAGGAGAGGGGGATGCCAGCTCAGGTGTCATCCTCGTCACTTGACCGTGGTTCAAAATTACGAGGTCCGTCGCCAATAGTCCTCGTGTTGCATCTAGTGCGACGTTAATAAAAAACTAAACTAAACTTTACAGTATCTAATACTCCGTATCATTTGCAAAGAATATAAAAACAGGCACACGAACTTGATTTGATTCATGAAAATATGAAGAGGTTATTTTTCTCTCTCAACAGAAAAAATAATAATTTGTAACTGCTCTCCGAATTGAATTAATTTTTTCTCTTAAATCATTATATTAAATTGATAAGATATAATTTTGGATTTACATAACAAAGCTTAAATACAATGATATTAGCACATAAATGCATTAATATAAATTTTTAGCTTTTACATAATTCAGATTCCAGTCGGTAAGTTTTAGTTTTTATTAAAGTCGTACTAGAAACAACACAGGGCGACAACACAGCTATTGGCGACGGACCTCGTAATTTTGAACCACGGTCAAGTGACGTCCAGTCGGTAAAATTATATATACTAATTTAAAAAAATACAAAATATGGAACAAAATGTTTATCTTTACAATGTTTTGGGCAATTTTTTTCAGAGTCAAATGTTAATTTGGAGACTTTTCAACTTGTGTCAGCTCTCTTCATTGCCCTTAATTAAATAGACATTAAAAAAAAAAGGATTTAAAAAATGAAACCTTTTTTATGAAAGTGTACATTCAGTCTCTATATTCGTTAAGGAGATTCATTTAGAAAATAAATTTACATAAAACTATTAATTGTAATTTATAGCGAGCCAAACTGTTCTGCAAAGTTTAGTTTTTCTTTAACGTCGCACTAGAAGCAACACGAGGGCTATTGCCGACGGACCTCGTAATTTTGAACCTCGGTCAAGTGACGAGGACGACACCTGAGCTGGCATCTCCCTCTTAATTTCCACACCACGCTAACCAGAGTACTTTGGGCCCCTACAGATTTAACGTGCAGCAGCCCCGGCTACACGGTGGGTCTTTAGCGGCCAAGACTCGAACCTACGACTGAACGAAAACCACCGGTCACGAATCCGAAACCATGACTACTAGGCTACCGCGGCCACAGCTGTTCTGCAAAACAACATAAGGAAGAATACAATATTTAATCAACAGGATTATGCAACATAAGATTTGAGCGCTTGTGTAATTGAAATGAAGTGAGCGCTAAGCAATTGAATTGGAGCAGTCACATTTTATAATATGTGCAGTATTGATTCCGTATTTTCGCTCACCTTTGGAAAGAATTTATGTATTATTAATTAAATGTTACTATAATTCAGTTATTATTTATGGAGTTAACTTATTAATAATTATTAATTAATGGACGCATACATCCACAAACTAAGCTCAAGTATAAAATTAAAAACATCTAAAATATATAATATATTCTGGCGTATAATGACATCCATAATTTCAAACTACAATTTTTTAATTTTTAGATATATGTGCCCTACAAGGCACCCCCCCCCCCTTTTTTTTTTTGCAAAAAAAAAAAAAATGTACATGCACGATGCTCTTGTCTTTTGAAGTCATTCATTCGAAGGATTTTCCAAGTATTTCAAACAATGGCATACTGAACTGACAAGAGATAAGAGGAACAATCACTGTGTGGGGGAAATGCTTGGGAGAGTAAAAATTCTGCAAACAGGTGGATCGTATTCAACATAGATGTGCACAAGAATGTTATTCTAGATATTCAAGAAAAGTACCAAATTTGGGACAAAAAGTATTTCCAACCAGAATGAATTAACAGAATCAGGAGTCAGTCATTTGAACCATGAAGTCAAGAAACATTAAAGGCTATAGTAAATCCAATATCCTTTCACTGAAATGCAGTTGATCTAGTATTCCTTTTAGTAGTAAACATGTGTCCTGACAAATAAAACATTGGTTTCAAATGCAAAATCAGTCAATTTGTGAAAGAAAATGAAAATCATGTTGCAGCAAGGAGGTTTGGTGTTAGCGACATAATAATTAATATGGTGTGAAAGGAAGAAAAAAAGATCTCAATAACAACAGATCATGAAAAAATCTCTTTTTACCATAGAGCTTTCCTGCTTAGCAAATGAATCAAAATTAAAGGCCATGGTTATTTTTATAAGACCATGCCAAAATGTTATTTTCTAAATGGTACTTTTAATTATGTTCACGAGAAATGATGGATGGATGAAAATGGTATAAAATTGTGGATATGTTTGGCAAAAGAGTTCTGGTGCTTTAAGAAATCCAAATAGTCTTTTACCTAGCGACATGTTGAGATCCCACCTTAAGGAAAATGCGAAGAAACTGATGGAAGAAAGTAACACAGATACTGTAAGTATTCCAGGTGGATTAATGCCATTAATTCGGCCTTTAGATGTGTCAATAAACCATTCAAAGGAAATTTAAAGGTGGAATACATGTATGTTAGATGGTGAAAAAACATTTGCAAAAGGAGGTGAAATGTGTCATGCCAGTCTAGAAATAGGATGTGCATGAATAATAAAAGCATGGAAGAAATTAAACTTGACATTATTCGAAAATCATTTTAAAAAAATGTAGTGTATCTAACAATTTAGATGGAACAAAGGATAATTATTTATTCATGGATCAGAATAACAGCGATTGTGAAGATGAAACAGAATTTGATGATATGCCTGAAGATATAACAGAAGACGAATATGATAAAAATTTTATGTTATCTGATAACGAAGATTTTTTAGTTCAAAAGTTATGTCATTTTTTTAAAAATAAAGATCAATCAGGTACATGTAGAAATCTAATTTTTTCTTGCTCATTTTTATATCTGGTATATAATGTACACCCATGAGTTTTGATCTTATTTTTTTGCATTAAAAGTTATATGCTTTAAAATAATGCTGTATTAAGTGAGATCAAGTTACCAGAAAAATGAGGAATATATATGTAGTCCAGTCCATTTAGAAATAACTTGGATTCAAGCAAACATTAGTTTGAAGTACTGCAGGGTTTTCAACCTTTCACACTCTGGAAAACCCTTTGAGCTAACTGTTTTCTCAAGGGAACCTCTTGATGAAAGAGCAGAGAAAATAGGGTGTCAAAACTTTATCCTACTCAAATTTACAAAATTATAATTGCATCTATATTTTATCACAATACAAACGTCCTAAGAAGATAAGGAAGCCAAAGGTTTTCTTTTTTTAGTTTTGAAAAATATGTTTTATGAATAATAAACAAAAGCAGCAATATTTTAAATTATAACAAATTGATTTAAAGAAAATATTTTTAACGACTTGGATGGGATTGTTTTTTATTGCAAAGTATTTTTATGTCTGAAACAATTGTTGAATTCTGCAACCTAATGTCATCTTCAGCATCCAATCTGTTTTTGTATTTAGTTTTTGTCACATACAGAAAGATTTTTCGCATAAACAGGCTGAAGCAAATGACATTAGATGTTTCATAGTTCTTTTGTCAATTTCAAGATATTTTTTTCATATCAATCCAAAAATGCATAACATCAACTTAACTAAATTTTAGTTTCAATTGAGTATTATTCAATATATCACTTTGTAGCTCTCTTTCTTTCTTTCTTTTTGAGTAAAATATTTTATTGTTCAGAAGTGTCACAGTCTTGAAAAGGATTTTGGATCCAAGATAATTTTTCTTTTTGAACCAGAAAATATTCATAAATGCTTTTTGCAGACCAGATAAATGTTGGACCAAACTATTTTTTACAATTTTATCAAGATTGTGTCTACTAAAATACTATGCAAATTAGAAAAGCATTTTATATTATCTTTCAAAATGAAATCTATCCAAAATTTCAATTTTAAAAGAGTGACATCAATTTTACTTTGAAAATAGTGATACTTGTTTCTTACTGCGATGTGTTCAGCTCACTGAAATGGGTAAATATATTTGCTAGATACACAACTTTCTAAATCCAAACTGCATCATTTAATTTTTGAGCTAATTGAAGTGCATGTTCAGATAAGGAAATTCTTATTTCATCTTTCAATGAGCAAAATCTTGCCAACACTTTTCCATGAGATAACTAACGGACTTCTATGCACAAAAGTAGTGTTTTATGTATATGTCCCATATTTTCACACAATAAACTGAAGAATCTTGAATTCAATTGCCTTGATTTGATAAAATTTATAATTTTAACACAGTCATTAAATACTCTTTAAGCTCTTCTGGCATTTTCTTCATTGCAAGACCTTGTGGAATGGGACAACAATGAATACTTCTCATGTGAGGATTTTTTTGCTGCTTCATGTGTGCAACTAAGCAGTTTTATTTTGCAAGCATTGCCTTAGTTCCATCAGTACACACTTGATGACACAAATCCCAAGATATATCATGCTTTTTGAAGTATGAATTTTCAAAATTAAAAATTTCTTACTCAATTGTTCTAGTTGGTAGACTTTTGCAGCTTATATCTTCTTTAGCAACCATTCCATGTACATGTCCCAAAATAATGAGCAAGATTTAAAATCCAGTTGGATCTGTAGTTTCGTGAAATCAAAAGGTAAATCTAGGTTCAGAAGCTTTCAAACATCTTATGAGTTAATTTTCACAAAAATTAGACATATCTTTAATACACCTTGAAATTGTAGCATTGGAAAGGGGAATACAACAATTAATTTAGTATGGTCTTCCCTAATCATAGTAGTAACTGCATCTTTTATGCACTTATTTAAGTATTTCTTTAATTAGCTTTTTAAGTGCTAATTAAAGAAATTAATTTATTAGCTTTATTATATTAATTTTTATTAGCTTTCTGCTAATAAAATTAGCTTTCTGCAATTGTATAAGCTTCATCTTGTTAAGCAATACAATAACTGATACAATACGATTCTTCCAAAGCATTATCGTTTTTAACAAAGTTCTTAAAGGTCATTTTTCTATTCTTCGACTCATTTCATTTCCTTTTAAAATACTCAACATTTTTACTACGTAAAGTAGGATGATTTGTTTCTAAATGTCTTTTCAATTTTGAGGGATTTAAACTTCTGTTGTGCATTACATGTTCACATTCAATGCATAACTCTTTTGGTTCATTTTATCATCAATACGGGTAAAACCATATTTTATATATTCTTCATTATATTTCCATTTTTTATGAATGAGTAAATCTGAATCGCCTGACAACTTTTTGGTACTAATATCCGATTCATTATCATCAGTAGAAGCGAAACTATTTCTGTATCCGTTGTATGAAGCTTACCAGTTTTTAACCACATATCCATTGTTACTTGTTTGTATAACTTACAAATATATAAGAGTTATGAATTATGATATAAAAGCAAAATAATCACTCGTATACTTGTGCGTGCCTGCATTTAACACACAGAATGAGATTAACAGATCTAATATGTTTTGTTTGGCTTGATAGTAAGGAATATATGCTGCACAACCCAAGGGGTCGGGTTTGTCCCAGGTAATCCAAATGCGTAGGCATAATTGAAAACAGACAAGGAGAGGCAAAAAGAATGGGTGAATAGCTCTCTCTTATAAATTCTCAATCTAAAACATGTACTAAACATGCACAAAAATGCTCTGAAATGCGCTTTCCGGAATTGGCTTGGATACCACAACTGGTGTACTTATGACTCTTGTAAAACGCGCCTAGGAAAACATGCCAAATAAGTGAGCGATTCTTCACCAGAGCCAAAGAACGGAGTATGATTGACTTTTATGAAATTTATTTTATCTTTTAAATATTTATATAATTTTTACAAGAAAAATTATCTTTAAGAAATCGAACTTTTATAAAAATTAAAATTTTCCTGAAATTTTGGCACTTTGATAAAGCAAATAATTATCACTTGCAGAAACCTCACTAAAATTTCAGAGAACCCAGGCTGAAGACCTCAGAAGTACTGGGTCAATTCGTATTATTCTTGCTTATTTCTATTGATGTCATTGAATAACAACTAATGATGTGAAAGAAAAATATTATACTTGTCATTTTAGCCAAGAATTACAACTTGTTACAAAAATACAGACAGATTCTCATAACAAATATGTGTTTTTGGAACATGTGATAAAATTAAATCTCTTTCGTTTATAATTACTCTCTTTTACATATACCCATGCCTTGACTGAATGTATCCCACTTAAATACATATTGGCATAAGTTTTAAAAATAATAACTACGTAAAAAATTATATGTAATGATTTAAATAAGTAAATCAGAACATAAGAGTTCACTATTTAAAATGTGAAATAACTTAAGGAAGCAAAAATTTACATTAAATTTACTAATTATTACATAAAATATTTCAAGCTCAAGATTTAACATTGTATTTTTTTTTCCAGTAAATAATTTTAAACAGTCAAATCCATATTAAAAATTTTAAAAAAAGGTTCAATAGCTCTATAACTACCTGTTTCAACAGTGAAAATACTTTCAATGAAAGTATTTAGTGAACAGTGATACACTAAATTAAGATCCACCCCATTTTTCCCTTTAATTAAAGGTGTCCCATAATAAGTATTAAAGTTCTCCTATTCAAAGGAACCAACAGAATTGTCTTTTAAATAGAAGTGTCACTTAATTAAGGTACTACTGTAAATACTAAGCTAATAATAATAGATGAGATAATTTAAAAAAAAAGATTCTGATTTTAGAGTAAAAATTACAATAATACCATTAAACACCATACTGTTGCATTGAAAGTAATCAAATAATCGAATTTCTGTGAATAACAATATTTGTACATCAACATAAAATTGTTCAAAAATATCAAATTTTACAGATACTAAGTTTATCATTAAATGAAAAAGATAAAATTTAGAGCGAAGAAATTAGAACTATGATTACAATTCTTAAATAAATAATAAAAAAAAAATATAACAAGATCCTAATGACATAATATGAATCATGAATAGTAAAACAAGAAGAGTTAACAAAAGAAATGATAAAATAAGAGATTAGTAGTAATAAATTTACTGTAATACACAGTTCTTATTCAATAGTCTCATTCAAAAGTAACTGTCAGAATTAATATAATAACCCTTAAAAACAACAGCATTTACAATGTGTTTCATGATCAACAGTAACAAATTATTTATTTCAGAGTTATATTTATAATTCTTATATCATCATAAGGCTTATCAGTTTTGGGATTTGTTTTGACAGTACTTATATTTTGGCAAACTTCCATGCCTTTGGTAACACGTCCAAACACTGTATGCTTATTGTCTAACCAAGGTGTAGGAATAACAGTAATGAAAAACTGAGACCCATTTGTATTTGGACCAGCATTAGCCATACTAAGGGTGTATGGTCGATCATGTTTTAGGGAAGGATGGAATTCATCCTCAAATTCTCCACCCCATATAGATTCTCCAGATGTTCCAGTTCCACTAGGATCTCCAGTTTGTATCATGAATCCTTTAATAACTCGATGAAATACGTGGCCATTGTAGTAGTTATTTTTACTGTGAACACAGAAGTTTTCAATACTTTTTGGACACTCTTTAGGAAATAGTTTACAATGGATATCTCCCATTGTTGTATGGATCACACAACTATTGTACAATTGCTGCTGACTCAACGATTCTGTGGCAGCAATGATATCTTCTTTAGATGGTTTTTCATTGAAGATGTCACGTTCTGCATCCACACTCTTGATGTCATCAGGTTCTCTAGATGTGAATAAATAAAACCTATTCTTTTTAAAGGCTGTGCAAAAAATTGTTGGATCACTAGATCTGGATTCTAATGTAGGGTTGTCTGAAGCTTCCATCTCAACTGTGACTGCGGCTTTAGACTTATTGGGAATCCCTTGATACAGAGCTATTTTCAAAGGTCTTATATTTTCATTCTTTCCTATAACACGAACACAGCGATTAGTATGAGTATTTACAACTTTAATACCCAACATAGTAGGATACAAAATAAAGTACCCACTTTCATCATACACTATACCAGCGGTATCAAAAGCCTCAGTTTTTTCAAGGTCTCTTTCAATAGCCATGCGGCGACCAAACTCCATATTGGGAAGCTGCTGCTTCATCTGTTGTAGTTCAGATAAATGTTGCAGGCTTTCGTCATAAACACGAATCATTTTACCAGTCAAAAAGCGAAATATTCTGATCTTACGATCAACACACAAGATAGCAAATTGGTCTCCTTTTGGAGAAAATGCCAGATCTGTCGGATAAGTTTTATGTTTTACGAGTTCAAACAAATCAGTGTCAAGTTTAGAATCAAATTGAAGGATTGATGGGAATTTAAAATCCTTTTTCAATGAAGACCAATACTCAATTATTCCGTTTTTATCACAAGAGATTGAAACCTCATATGCAGGATTGAATTTGATGACAGTGATTGATGATGAATGCATCTTATCAAATATATGCAGAGGTTCACCAACTTCTCTTCCATCATACACATAAATTTCTTTAGAATTGTGTTTAGAAACGGCAATTGCTGCAATAGCATCTCCAGCACCATGAATCCATTCACAATAACCAGGGCAAAAGCTCAATTTTATCATATTAATCATGTCAAAATTAACTACATCAAAAACTTTCATTGAATTGTCATTGGAGATCGAACAAAGTAAAGTTCCTGAAGAATTTATACTAATACATTGAATATTTCCTAAATGAGCACGAAAATGTTTCACAAACACAATACCTTCGTCCGATTTTTTCCAAAATTTTAAGTGGCCATCACAACTCGCAGTGATGAGAAAATCCGTTTTCGAAAGAGCAATGTGAGTAATGACATCCCGATGCATGTAACTCTTTTCGTAAGATTCTTTATCAGGCATGTTTTTCAAATACATATGCTCAAATTCCAGAACTTTTCGTTTTTTGACAGGCACGGCTTCGGAGGGCAATGGGCCAATACAATCATTATCAGAATCCTCCTGCTCAAGATCTCTTTTTTCGGCCATTTTCTCCAAAAAACTTTGAAAGTGCAATGAAAATTGATAATGAAAAAAAAAAGAGATTAATCGGTTATTTTTATGCTTTATTTTACTTTAACTACCACTGTGCCAATCTAGCATGCACACAAATTTTAAAAGTAAAACAATACAACAAACTCTTTTCATTTCAGTTGTTTTTGGATTTCTAAGCTTTTTTTAAGACTTCCAATGTTTTGAAAACTTTCATAAATCTGTAATAACACAACATGTTTTGTGTAAATTTTTGTATGATTTTCTTGGTTGGTTTTATAGATATGGGTAAGTATGGATAATATTTAGTAATTATAAAGTTTGCAACCGCCCCTAAAATTTTAGGGTAATTAGACCAGACAGATAAATCTTTGATGGAAACTTTAAATACTAACTGTAAAGTCTTTTTCTTAGGTCACAGTTGGATTTGAAAGTAGTTGGCTCAGCAGAGAAATTAACGGTTGGGCTGAAATATAAATTATTTTGCATATGGTATTTTGATAATTCATACTATAAAATGTTTAATATTGTTAGATCTAATCATGTGAAAGCCAAGGAAATGTTCTTCTGGGTACCAGAAAAAGAAAAAGAAATTAGCAGAAAGGAAAAAAAAAATTCAAGAAGAGTCATAAATAAATCTGTTTTCTTATCTACGAAATAAGTTTGGCAATGAAATTGCATCGATTTCAGAAGTTACTACTCAAGCTTCACCTGGAGAAGAACGCCCAACACAAACTACACAGTCTTACAATGAAATTTAGAAACTGTGAAATTCGTTGAATAACCGTATGTTTATACAAATATGATCAAATGAGAAACTGACGACTAAAAGAAGAGTAAAAATATGATCAAGTGAATATAATTGATCTAATTTTATGGCTAAGTATTATAACTGATAAGAGTTTTTGTGCTAAAACAGGACCTGTACAATACAAAGGGGTTTTTGTTAAGAATGCTGAGGTAGATCATTTTCTACTACGTACTACTTTTTAAAAAAAATACCAAATGGTGAAACCTAGCATCACACAGCTGGTTAATTTATTCAAAAACTCAAGATTCGGCATTTTGCTTTTATTGTATACTATTTTCCAAAAGGAGAGGAAATTAACAATCTACACGATTTATAGGCGACTATAGTAACAGGAGAAAGTTGTCAACTGTAATTCAATATCACGAGCATTCTATTTGTCACTTTAATTCATTTATTCCATGAAAAGAATAACTAAAATAACTAAACATATGTTCGACAATAGATAAAACAAATCAAGATAGCATAAATAAGGAAATGGAATGACTTAAATTACTATTTCAAAGAATTATAGCTGTTATTAAAGATTGTATTCCAAAATTGTAGAACATGCATGTCGTAAAAGGCAACTAAAATGGGTACCCAGCGTCTGGGGGTATAGCCGGGCACCCTGCCCCTGGGGATTATATCAGGGGACCTCAGGGACTAGCCTTCTTCAGGTAAGTACGGGCATCATGACCACCGAGGCACCTTAGTGATCTTTTTCTTTCCCATGGTGTTTACTGTCTTTGGTAAACACGGGTGACGCACTTCCGGGATACCCTTTCGATCCTTCTCTATTTTCGACCCTTCTTCTCGTCAACCATTTTTACCTTTTTTTTTTCAACTTCACGTCTAGACCCCAGTTTAATCTTGTTTGGCGCAGCATAGCCATATCTGGCTCTTGCGCCAATAAACTTTACATTCACTCACTCATCGAAATTGTAGAAGATGAAGTTATAGGATACTCGGATGAGAAATTCAGATGTCATTTTTGTAACTGTAATTGATATTGTTATTAACACTGTAATTGATATTATTATTGTACAAGCAGAAGAGTTATAAGTATACCAAATATTATTTCCGAATTCACATTAATCACTGATATAAAAACTTTAGAAAAACGTTCCAAAAACTTAGTAAATTTTAAAACTAAGATGTAGATGAAAACCTAATCCAGGATATTGGTTTGCTACAGGATTTGATTTTGAATGAAAGACATGTACATACTGCAAGACATATTGCTATACCATACTAAATAATAAATAAAATAAGTTGATTGATTGTTTTTTGTGGGATATATAGTAACAAAGGTTGTAATCCCCTTTAAAAGATACTTTTCTTTCAGTAGATATCATCATTCAGTAGAAGTATTTCATCTTCTGCAAGAATATTCTGAACACTTGTTTACTAGCTACTATTTTTTCCAAAAGTTCTTTGAAAGTAATATGGCACTGATTAAAATGAGTTATCTCTATATGTATAAATTGTGTTAAAACTTTTCTTTACGTTGACAGTTACTATAGCAAGTGCTGAATGCTCTTTCAGCAAACTAAAATTAATAAAAAATTATCTTCGGCCATGCATGGGTGCAGAAAGCTTAAATACACTTGCTATACTTAGCATCCAAAAAGAAATTGCAAAATTTTTTAAAATTTTTCTGAAATAATTAATGTATTAGCAAAAAAGGAAAAAAAAAACATGCATTGAATATACATGCAATTAGTAATATATGTTCGTGTTTGTAATTTTTTTTTATTTTACAAGTAATTTAGGTCCGAAAATGGTTTCTTGCACCCAGGCCCGTTTACGGAGGAGGCCCGCTCTGCGTATCATTGTTCAATATCAAAACTGCTGAAAACACATATACTGGTAAAGATATACTTCTTATTATAACTAACTACTCTTGCAATATATCAAACGGCAGCTTAATAAAGTAATTACTTACAATAGACTTTGGTAAAAGTGGTTACTTCCCTCATAATTTTCAGCCATCTACAATCCATACTTGGACAGGACTCCTCGTACAACCGGAGAAGAATTAAACACTTAAAGGAGAAAAACAGTTTATTAATTGGAATTAATTTGAATATCCAAATTTCATTATGGATTCATTTTTTTTTCCATCTTGGAGTAACTAGTTTCTCAGATTTATTATTTCATCTATATTTTATAAACAAAAATTTTTGATGAAAATATTGCTCTGTATATGCATTAATTATGTGTTCTGCGTAGCTTTGATCCAGATAGTTCTTGAAAACGTAGATATGATTAATTTTAATTTTTTATAAAGTAATGTAATTGCTTTTGTCAAAGTGATAGCGGTAGCTTAATGGTCATAGTAGCGGACTCGCGGTCACCGTTTTTCGTCGAGTCATGGGTTCAAGCCTTGATGTCTCTAAAGGCCTGCCGTGTAGCCGGGGCTGATGCACGTTAAATCTGTCGTGGCTTAAAGTCCTTCCGTTGGCGTGGTGTGGAAGTTAGGAGAAGGGATGCCAGCTCATTTGTCGTCCTCGTCACTTGACCGAGGTTCAAAATTACTAGGTCCGTCGCCAATAGCCCTGAATTTTCAAAAACCAGACCTGTTCAAACTGAATTTTTATAATTCAGTTTTTCAGGCCAAGCTTTCAGCAATCGGATTTGCCGTTTTGTGGGCCGTCTCTCATAACTTTAAAGTTTCTGTTTACTCCGACAGTTTATCCTCTATATTGCTACTGCAGAGTACTAGAAATAAATCGGCTTTTATCAATACCATTAGAGAAAAATTAACAACTTATTCTGATTTTTACAACTTACACTGGGTTCGGGCCCACATCGGAGATTATTGTAACGAAATTGCCGATTTCTTTGCAAAGCTCGCTATCACTTATGGTGAGAAAATGAATGTCCCTGCCCCTCAGTCTCATATAGTTATGACCTTAAAAAATAAGCTTCTTTCTGACTGGGAGGTCTGGTGGTCAACTTGTAATACTGGTATTCGGGTTCAGTCATATATTCCTAGACCAAATTTGAGTTTTTATACAAATTCTAGTTTTATTACCCGCTTCTTAACCGGTCATGGTCCCTTCATTTCTTATTTAAATCGTTTTAATTTAAAAAGTACAAATTTATGTCTCTGTGGCTCTGTTGGAGATGCTGACCACTACGTTTTCTCTTGCCCTTTTACCAGAGATTTTCATTTAAAATGTCCTGTTATTGAAGCGAAACCTATTTGGCTGAGGTCCGTGTGTGAAAATCCCTACTTACATTCTAAGCTTAAATCCTGTATACTTACGGCTCGTAAAATTACCCAACAAATTTATTAATTTTTTCAAACTTTTATTATATTTCTCAATATTTTTATCATCCCTTACCATGTAGCTATAATTGTATGTCTTGTATATATGTTCCTACCTTTACCTAATACTTCATTTTTGTTTACGAGTTTGTGGACGTTTTTGTATTGTGCTATTTAACCTGTTGTGTATCTTATTTCTGTGAGAAAATTTCAACTGTTTCTTGTGTTTCTGTCATGTATATTTTTTGTTGTGCAAATACCTTGTACATTTTGTTTAACCTTTATTTCAAAATTATGTAAATCTTATGTTATTTTGTCAATAAATGCTGAGTGCGGGGGTGATTGTTTCCCGGGGGTCCGGTTTGCAGCTCTAAACCCTTTGGGTGAGCTCGGTCCCCTTGGGTACTCTGCCAATAGCCCTCGTGTTGCTTCTTGTGCGTCGTTAATAAAACCACTCGCTCACCTTTATTTTAATTAAAATACATCGGTGTGTGAAACGGTTAGAAGCGGATTTCTACTTGGCCAAACAGCGGCAGAATCAATCTCCGACAGATTTTGTCTATTATATTTTAAAAATTCCGCTTTGGCTCAACTTAATCATGCCAGAAGTTGAATTAATACAACATATAATGTTGAGAATGTCAACTCCCATTCTGGACTATCTCGAAGTCCGCAAACAGGTATCAAAAATTCAACTTCTTCAATTACTATCTCAATATAAAAGACGTTATTTAAATGAAGATGAGAACAATCCTCATTTATTTCAAAATTGGAGAAGTTATTCTAGTTTGAGTAAACATCACCATAATCGAAGTAATGCTCTTGATCCACATAACGTTAAACAAGCTAGAAATAAGCAATTCCAGTATATCGCCAACCATAATGTTAACAGCCAACAAAATTTTTGCCTCTCTCCGATAGCTTTGAATTCATTATCAGTAAAAATGGCAAAGACTTGCAATCAATTTAAGTAGAAGTTTGAAAAAGTCATTAAAGCTTTTCAACGTCAGCTACGAGCTGTGTGAAGGAAGTCTGGGAATTTGCAAAAGCAGATCCGATGTTTTTTACATAACCAATATCAATCTATTAACCAAAGTTTTCCTTTTGCCTCTAGTGGTAATGCTAAATACTTCAGTCGCTCTATTAGAAGGGGTTCGAGCAACACGTATCACGGAAAGTCTCCTAGTCAATATGATCATGGAATCCGAGAGAATCTAGGAATAGATCGCAAGATCCATTCCTACAATTCAGCAGATGAAAGGTCTCAAGTGTATGTACCACCTCACCGAAGGATGCGTATCTTTACTGTAATTTCGCCAACTGATAACCACATCCGACACCTGCAACGAAGAAACAAAATCCGTCCGCAAGAGTCGCCCACAAGAAACCAACCATGGAGAAGCGAAGACCTAACTCAACAGCCTTCAACAAGAAACGAACTATGGAATCTCATTGCCAAGACACAAGGGTCTTCAAAGAACCAACCTCGAATGATGCTTATCCATCCCATGGAATCTACTACAAGGCACCAGGTGACAACTGATCCCATCGTCTAGAAGGTGGTTCTTCAACAAGATTCTTGTTGAAGAACCACCTTCAACAAGAAAGTCAAAAACTAAAGAAAGTCGAGAAGAAACAGAAAAGAAAAGTCGAGACTAATTATCAGGTTGTATAGTTTTTTGTTATTTTCATTTGACGAGATGTCAAGATATTTTTATCAGAGCAAGTCTTTGGTTTTTTTTGGCTTGAGTTCCGATATAGTAAAGCAGTTTTTACTCTTGATAAAAAAAAATTTTTTTTTCAAAATTGTAAATCACCGTTGGTGATCTTTCCAAATGGAAAGTAGTTAATTTTAATTTTAAAAATTGGAACTTTCAATATTTAAACATTTGTTAAAGTATAACATTTGTTTACGCATTGACTTGTTTTTTACAACGTTTTATAAAGTTCACTTGGTGTGTGTATGTATCAGAGTCATCAAATTTTCCATCGTTAATTTAACTAACTGTCCATCAAGCTAGAGCTCTGAAACTTTGGGAATCGTTCTTACTCGTCTAACAATGCAATATTTAGACATTTAAGTTTTAACTAATATTTTGATATTTTTTTAATAATGCAGTTTAGCCCAACCACTAGGCTCCATTTCAAAAATTGCCAAACTTAGCGATTTTTTTTTTTTGGCTGAATCTTAAGTCTACGAAGTGGACCAGGGTAACCACATTTGGCAAAATACCACCAAATAATTCCTGTTTCCAAGAGTGGTTGGGTTAATCTGCATTCCAGCCATTTAATTTACTGGATGAATGAATTAATTTTAGTTAATTTTAACGTTTTTATATATTTCACTTGGTATGTGACTGTCTGTGTGTGTATCAGTGTGTCATCAAATTTTCGATCGTAAATTTAACCAACTTCCCATCAAGCTAGAGCTCTGAAACCTTGGGAATCATTCTTACTTGCTTAACAATGCAATATTTAGACATTTAAGACAAGTTTTTAACTAATATTTTTCTAATTTTTTAATAAACTTTGCCACCATATAAAAACGTTGTTTTTAAAAACGTTGGTTTTTATCTCGAATTATTTAAAATTAGCTGTCTTGTTATTTATTGTTCATAAATTATGTATATAGTCATTTCATAATTGTATTTATGCTATACATCTGGTCACTTCGTGGCGTAATTAGGGATCGCGACTACTATTAACACTTAGCGCTGCTTTAAGTTCACATTTTGAATTGTTCTGTCTCTTGACCAGATCTCCTCGTTCATTAATTGTTTATATATTATGTAATAGATGTGTTGCATTTTTATGAAATATACTGCTTATTAATGTAATTTATAAATTTCAATGATATACAGCGTAATCCATTTCAGGGTACCAGGCCCTGACGATTTCATCTTTAAAGAGGACCGCAGACCATTTCTTGCGGAGAACATGATAGCGAAGATAAGATTTTTTTTTTATATTAAAGTTTTGTCAATATATTAAGATCACGTGCATTGTAAGCTCTCTTTGGATTTCGCCTTGGATTAGCCATTTAGTAATGATTTAAAGTTAGTGACTAACTTAAGATTTTGGAAGTTTCGGCAGTAGTTCAGCAAAAACCTCCAGTTATTTTGGCCTACAAATTAATTTTAATCGTATTTTTTTGCTGGATTATTGTACCCAACAATAAATCACGTTTCATTTCTGGGGAAGGTTTGTGACGTTGGACTTTTCGCTATTTTCTCTTCACTAACTTTGGGTACTTTAATTGAGATTGATTGCACGAAATAAACAATTTCTTCCCCACCAAAATAAAACGTAATTGCGCAAATTAGAGGCAGGTAGAAATAAAGTGAAATGAGCTAGATAGGACTTTATATAAGCAAAAGGAAATTTAGACGATAGAGGCCGAGTGGGACTAGAGGTGAGTGTATGCCTTATAAACAGTAGATGATATCAAAAGTTGCTACGGACGATAGTGGTTGAGCGGAGTCGAGAAATCAAGTCAGTCTCAACAAGAGAGATTTTGATAAGAGACTGTTAGTTCGCTGTTAGTTGAATGGGTGAATCTATCTAGGGTGTTATCCAGAAGAGCACATATCCCTCAGACATTATACTGTTAGATTGTCAAATAAATAGCTGTGTGAGATTTGTCTAGTGTCTCCTTTTGTAGGTTATTGACTTTTAGTGTTAGTTATATTTGATTCAGTTATGGCTCAAAAATCGGGTAGAAGTGCAACGCCACATGTTTAATTATATTCCAAAATCGAGTCAAGATTAACAAATAATATGTTTATTGAAATTTTGCAACACAAATATAAATGTAGAAAAACAGTACGCATAAAATAAGATACATATTAATGCACTATATATTTCCATTTAGAAAAATTGTAATTAGATTTTATTAGAAATATTTTTTTCAAAGGAAACATTCAAATAGTTTTAATTTTCAAACAATTAGACCTTTCACCTATTTCATCTGATTTTCGAAACACTAAAATTATTTTTCTACATTTCGAATACTTATATAAATTTCTTTCTTCTAAAAATGCAAGTTTTTTTTTTTTTTTTTTTTTTTGCACATTTCTTTGAAATTCCACTTCAACGTGTGGAACAAGAGACAATTAGGAACACAATAAACAAGGCAAGATGTATCGTTAGAAGTGTTAGAAGTATAATTTAACAATATTCTTTAAATAAAATTTCAAATCGTTCTTGCTAACCATTGTTCTAAATAATTATAGAAAACCAAAAAGTTTCTCTATTCTACTTTTAAGGGAATATTTTGTTCTATGTTTATAACAGTGACTTTTTTAAACTTCTCTCACTTAACCAATAAAAATTATATAAATATTTATATACAATAAGTAATGCCTTTCCTAATACTTCCCTCACTGAATCGATTCGAGTAATAAAGATTCGAATTTTGAGTTTCAATAAACAGACATACCAGTGCTTCTTTATTATACACAATTACCAATCCAATAATATTTATAAATTACACTAAAATGTAACAGCGGCAGACTATCACATAATTGGAATATACAGTAATTAGAAATATTTTAGTACTATAACTATATTTGTGTGTGGTCATGCTAATTTGAAAAATAGATTATAAATTCATCTAAATAGCTAAAACATCTACAGCGGTTCTCTTCAACAACAATGCAAGAAGCTAAAACACCTTAATAACTACGCCGTGAGAGACGCCTCTTTTAGTCTGGTAAAGGTGCAAAAAAAAAGAAGTGTCCGGTAAACTTTTCTTCGGTCCCAATGGATAAGGGTTCGATACTCCACCGGCAATCAAGAGCATTAACTATCTCCCCTTCCACAGCTTAGATAACATCTAGCTGCTGAAGTGGTGACCCAGGGCTTGACCACAGCCTAGAACTACTGCTTGCTTATGCCACCGACTCAAAAATTGCTTCTGTATGTCTAAGACAACCACACATAAATCACAGCGCATCGGAATTGTGATACACCGGCTATGGTGCACGTGTCAACAAGACCCACCACTCAACTAGAAGCAGCCGATGACGTCAAATAGAAAATGTCCAGAACGAAACAGAATGTAACAGAGAGAGCGACCACTACCATCATGACGCTGAAATCTGCCATTGTCCACCCATTCTTTACAGCATCTTCTAATCGCCGCATCGCTTCGACCCATATGACGAGCGATTGTCCGATTTGCCCAACCTGCCTCTTTCAATCCAATGATACAACTATTTCAAACTCTGACAGTTGCTCGTAATGAACTCGAATCCTGCGGCGAGGCATTTTTTCAGTGGTTGAAATGTATCCTTCTTCGCAATGCAATAGAAAATTTGACCATCAGATTGAGAATCGCTTCTTATATGCACCTGCTGAGTGCACAGTTCCGATGCGCTGTAGCTCCCGCTATTCATTCATTAGACACCAAATTTTAATCATTTGCATGTTCGGTCCAAATGTCTTTGCATACGAAATTTTATTACGATAGGTCAACTCCTTCTTTGTGCGTCGCTCTTTTTTTTGTTATAGAGTTTATATCCCTCCTCTATCCCTACAACGCTTCATGCGAATCTTCCATTTTTCAATAAAATGCAGGAAGTCTTCTGTCAGCTCCTTCAAGACGCGTGACATTTCTCTTTCACAGCTTAAACGGACTCCTTTTAATGAATATTTCACTTTAGGAAGCAGATAGAAATATCGTGGCACAAGATCCGGCGAATACGGTGGATGGTCTAACACTGGAATGTTGTACTTGGCCAGAAACCTCTTGATAGACAATGTGGAATGATACGGCGCATTGTCTCAGTAGAAACATTTGCCTAACGGATCCTTCGTCGATTCCTACAGTCTCAGCAATCGGACGAATACTTTTGAAGGTCAGATCGAACCAGATTATTAATTTTTTTCGATGTCGTCATCCGGTTTAGACGTGGAATTGCGACCCAGGTGTGAACTATCTTTAACGTCCTCTCGGCCATCTTGAAAACGCTTAAACTACTCAAAAACGCTTGCATGGGATAAACATTCATTGCCATACACTTCTTTCAATAAATTATAATTTTTTGCAGTGATTTCTACAAATTTCATTTGAAATTTCATACTGATTCGTTGCTTTATTCTTACACTCATCATTTTTCCAGCAAAACAAAAACAAACAAAAAAAAAAACTCAAATGCGAACGAAGGCTACGAGTATACGGATTTGTGTTCACAGAAACAAGAGACATTCCATTCGAAACAGAAGGCTTCGCGCTACCACTACTACTGTTGGTCGCTGGCGTTTAGTGCATGCTTACTTCTTCTGTAGCTACGTCAGTCTCGTTATTTTCTAGCCACACCTTGTATAGCACAGAATTTCAATGAAATTTTAAAATAATTTTGTTTTACGATATCACATTTTAATTTTTCACTATCGTAAAGAGATAATATAAACTCATTTTATTCTAAATCATTCAGTTCTTTTTTTCAAAATCTATCTTCTCTGTTTCATTTTCGTATACGGTGACATTAATATTGGGAAAATTTATCAAGTTGCTTATTATGATTCTAACTAGTTAAATACTTTTACGTGTTTGACAGTTTTGTTATGCTGATTCGAACCAGCTTTTTAACTTAACAAGATATTTATCAAAAAATGCATAAGTATTTATTATTTTGCACGGCACTGCACAAAGAAAGCACACATCACACGCAAGCAGATAGACTGTATATATATATATATATATATATCTTTATTAATGCCCATTGCTATATATATATGGAATATAAAAAACAGAGGCGCAATCTGGCGTTGAATTTACTCAGAAGAAACGGGGTGCAAACATTCTTCCTCCCCGTTGACATGACCCCCATTCAACAATTACCATCAACACAGCTTTCAAATTGCACAGAATAAAGGAACACTCTAAAATACAATATCGCATGTCACAGATTAAATCCAATTCCACAACACAGTCACAACAAATACCGAACATTTAATAAAATTTGCTAGATTAAAAGAGTTATAAAAATTTAAAATTTTAAGTTGGCATAGGTAACAAACACACGAGAAATTGCTCGTTTCGACATTACTTCGGAGTTGAAAGTTGGTATTCTTGATTTTCTCAAGAAAACAAATTAAAAAACAAATTCGTGATATCGCGTTTTGCCTTATCTTTTTTGATATTTTTATTCGATACGTTCATTGTGATCCTTGTTTATGGTGCATTCTCAAGGAACTTGAAAAGAACAACTGTTCTTCGTATATTCTGCGACGAGTGCTCTTTCTTCGGTAGCGGGCTATATTTTTATAGCTAAGGAGCTGCTGTATTTTTCAACATCGGCGGCGACGCTCGAATGAACATTTTTTTCGAATCGCTCTCCTTCGACATTTTGCGGATTACCAGTGGATTTACCAGAGAAATTTTGCCGCAATTTATTCCACAGTGGTTATTACTAACCACCAACCCTTTTTTATTGGGTTTAAACGTTTAATTATTTTTTAAAGTAGAGTAATCTCAACTTGTGCTTGCGCGTGCTTGCACGTGAGTAATGAAATTTGGATTACCTTGGATTTTACAACTTTGGATACCAGAATGGAACCAGTCTATCCCGATGAAGAAATGAACTCCACATTATGTTTTATTGCGCAATAGCGAATTTAATGCCAGTGAAGTTAGCATTGATATTAATAATGTAACTCAATATGAAGAATGATTTAATATGAGCTAATCTCTCAATAACTTAATTTCTGAAATTTGTGAAGTTAATATCAAAAATTCGGACTATCTAAATAAAAAGGTTCTAATTAAGGGATTGGCCCTAAAATGTTCTAAAAAACTTAACAAAGTCAGTTTTAGAGATATGCAACAGCATATTAAAACCAAAGAAAACGAAGTACAAATTTTAAAAGAACGCCTTGCCGCACTCGAAAAATTAGTAATATCAAATTCTGAAAAAATAATATCAACAAATTCTGAAATTCAAAAAACGCCCACCGCTAAAATTAATCAAATTAAAATAATTAAAATCTCACCTCAAAAGTCGAAGGAAAAAAAAAAAGAAAAGAATCAAACCGATGATAAATTAGACTTATAAACTCCTGTTGAACTTACAAATAAATTTTCAGCCTTAGAAGTTGAGGAAAAAAAATGAAACATTAGAAATTGAAGAATTTCCTGAAATTCAAAATGAAAAGGTTATTTCTCCAACTAATGAAAACCGCGAGGAAAATGACGAACCAACACCTGTCGAAAAAAAAAAAAAAAAGATTTCCACCAATAATAATTGATGAATCTTTAAACACTCCAGCCCTTTTGGACGAAATTAGTGCTATTGTCGGCGCGAAAATACAGGTCAGGATGACAAACGGAAAACTTAAAAGTTTTTCCCGAATCAATCGACGCACACCGAAAAATACAAAATTTCTCTCCGTTAAAAAACTAAAATCACATACATTTGAAACGTAGAACCAGAAACGATTGAAAGTCATAATTCGAGACCAGCCAATTAACTATAACCAAGAAGACATAATTGAAGAAATAAAAAACTAGGTACCCATCCCGGAACACATCAGCCTGCTGAAAAGTCGACGCACAAACACTCAAATATGCCTCTCTTTCTAGTCATACTCAACAAAAATCCTGTTAACCAAGACATTTACAATATCCAGCATATAGGCTATTTCAGAGTCAAAATTGAAGCCCTGAAAAAAAAAATACTATGTCACCTCAGTGCTACAGGTGTCAGCAGTTCTGTCACCCCAGTAGGTTCTGTAATAGAGAACCTAAATGCCTAAAATGTGGGGAAAAACATCTAACCAAAGACTGCCAAAAATCTTTCAAAACTCCTCCCAAATGTGCGTTCTGCGAAGGGCCACATCCTGCAAACTATTCCGGTTGCCCAAATAACCTTCAAAATTACAAACCAAAACAGGTCAAAAACGTTTGGAAAGAGAGAAAAAAAATTACAAGCTTCCGAAACAATAAACAAACAATCCAAAACCCAGGAAACACAAACTCCCAAAACCAATCGGCCATAATGCTCCAAATGTCCCAAATGATGGCACAAATGAGCGGTATGTTCCAAATTCTTCAGAGCCGAATTCAACCTACATTTAATGGATAAACACAACAGTAACATAAGAAGTCTGAGAATTTTCAGCTGGAACGCTAACGGAGTTAAAGGGAAACTCGACGAGCTTAAAAACTCGGTTGCTGAGCACGATCCTGATATTATCGGGATCCAAGAAACTCACCTCAGACCTTCTGACAACATTAAAATAATTAATTACACATGCCATAGAAATGACAGATTAACACATCGGGGTGGGGGAACAGCCATTTTCATTAAAAATTTTATTCATCATTATACTTGTGATAACACCACCAACAATCTCGTAAACACTACTATCAATTTGCGTCTTAACGACAATAGCACTATCTCCATTGCATGCATCTACAGACCTCCCCACGGCACCATTAGTACCATGGAGCTTGACACTTTTTACCTAAACAACAACAAAGCTATTCTCTTCGGGGACTTCAACGCCAAACACCCTAGTTGGAACATGGGACCGTCCAACAGAAACGGTAAAATCCTCTACGATTGGGCACTGAATAATTCCTTTGAAATATCTGCACCCATTGCTCCGACCCATTTTGCAACCAATAATCCAAATAATTCAGTTCTTGGTATTGCATTCGCAAAATATCTTGCTCTTGACAATATTGATTCCATTAATGAACTTAGCAGTGACCCGATAATCATTGGTCATCTCCTCAACAACTCCCTCCCCCTCATTCTCAGAATCATGAAAACTACTAACTGGATTAAATTCTAAGAAGACATTTTTAGAAACATGGAAATTAATCCCAAAATTGATGCTAAAAATATCGATGAAGTCATCCAAAATTTCAACAGCAAAATCACTTAAGCAATCAACACTGCAAGTGTTACAAAAACTATTTCTACTCCTCATCTCAGGCTCCCTCCAAAATCAGAGAGCTTATCAAAATTAAAAATAGATTTCGCTCAAGATGCCAATCAACAAGATATCCAGTCTACAAAAGGGAAATGAACGCCCTTCAAAGACAAATCAAAGAGCTAATCAATAACCACAAAAATAAATCTTGGAGCAACCTACTTAAAAATCTAAACCCTGAGGACAACTCTCTGTACAACATGCAAAAAAAATTATCAAGAAGACCAATTGAAATTCCTCCTCTTCATGGAAACTTCAAGGGATTGCTTACACGGATATTGAGAAGGCTGAAGTTTTCAAAAACATCCTTGAAGACACCATTACACAAAATTGTGAACCGACGATCATATTATCGAACGAGTGGAAAACTTAGTTCAAAATTTCCTTAACAATCAAAATTTAGACACCCCACCACCTCTCCCCAATCCAAACGAAATTAGCAAAATAATTAAAAAGCTTCCAAACAAAAAGGCTTCAGGACTGGATGACATTCCCAACTACGCCCTTAAACTCCTCCCTCTTAATGCTCTAACCCACCTCATCAAAATTTTTAACAATTGCTTAATTCATAACTATTGGAAAAACGCTAGCGTTATAATGCTCCCTAAACCTCAGCAAAATCGTAAATTCCTGCAGAGTTACAGACCAATTAGTCTACTCTGAAACACTGCTAAAGTTTTTTAAAGAATATTACTAGCCAGAATTAAAAATCACATTTCAGTCACAAACTGTCTCCCCAGGAGTAATGTGGTTTTAGGGAGGGTCACTCAACAACACACCAACTCATAAGGGTCACCAACATCATCAACGAAGGGTTTGTCCTAAAACGTCATATAATCGAGGTCTTCTTAGATGTAAGAAGAAACTTTGATAAAATGTGGCATGACGGGTTTATTTTTAAATTAATTAAACTAATTTTTCCAAATTACATTATCAAAACCATTTTTTAAAAAATAGAACTTTCAGAGTCAAGATAAATAAACAGCACTCTACCCTGGGCAGAATTCATGCAGGCACTCCACAAGGAGGAGTCTTCTCACCTCATTTGAACAATTTATACACGAATGACTTCCCACACCACCCCAGTGTTAGCACATGCCCTTTTGCAGATGATTCTGTGGTGTTAATCCAGGGCTACAACATCAGACTAACTTTAAAAACTATTCAAAATTTCCTTTACACCCTCGAGGAATGGCTTACATACTAGAGAATAGCAATAAATGTAGAAAAATCACAGGCAATATTGTTTCACAAAGGAAGGCAACCCCCTCCCACACACAACCACAGTCTCTTCGACGAAGAACTCAGCTGGGTATTGGTGGTTAAATATCTAGGTCTGCACCTTGATCAAAAATTAACCTACTCTAAACATATTACACAATTAAAAGATAAATTTTGGAACAAAATTCATCTCTGCATCACCTTAATTGGAAGACATTCACCTCTTTCTCTCAAAAACATTATTCTCTATAAGCAGATTTTGCACCCAGTTATCACCTATGCCTCCCTAGTCTGGGGGTCTGCAGCCCCGACCCATCTGAAAATATATTCATATGCTCATATTCAAACACTCGAAAACAAAATTTTTAGAATCATGTCAAACGCTCCATGGTACGTCAGGAACTCTGTCATACACAATGACCTCCAAATTGAAACAATAGAAAATTTCATCACCAACCTTTCTCGAAATATTTTCACAACTAATGAAAACCATCAAAATCCCTTGATCAGAGCACAAACAATATTTACAGAAGTAAACCTAATGCAAAATTTCGCTTACAAAACTACCAAATAGTCTCAACCTCTCAAACCACCGTATATTCATTTTAGCAATAACTAAGTGCTAAATCTTTGCTGACAAAGGTTCGCTGACAGCCGATAAAGCTTCACTTACCCCCCCCAAAAAAACTGTGGAGGTTGTAGAGTTGGTTACAGTTTTGCTGGAAACATTTCTACTAATCCCCCCATAGCTTAAACTTATCTACCTTAAATTCTAATTTACTTTTTTTCCCCTTAAATTCAAATTCTTGAAATCTTTAATTGTTCTAGCTTAACTTTTGCCATATGATACACTGAGCAGAGGCGGCAATCTTGCTGGCTCTCGATTGTTATCTAATTTTAGTAGTTAGTAGAAATTGCGCGCTTATATCCACTCATCTCAGTCTTTATCTTCACGACTCTAACTAGATTATAACTTTCAACTGCATAACTCCGCGATTCTTCCCGAAGGCCATCTAAAAGGAGGCATGTTATCTTCAATGAGAACAACCATATCACCTATCTTTACGTTTTCCTTATGAAATTGCCGTTTATTGCGTTGCTGCAACTCATTTAGTTAGCCACGGTGCCATTCATTCCAAATGAGCCGCACCAATCTGGTTACTCGTTGCCATCTTTTGAGAGAATTCTCATTCAGATCAGTTAAATTAGGTTCAATTATGGAATTTATTGGCCTACCTTTTAAAAAATAAGCTGGGGTTAGGACATTTAAATTGCCATTATTGTTCGTTTAAGGACATAGGGGTCTGGAATTTAAAATTCTTTCTATTTGGATGCAAACAGAAATTCCTCATAAGTCAGATTGGACTTGCCCACAACTCTCTTAAGATGGTACTTAAACGATTTTACAGCAGCTTTCCATAAACAATCAAAGGAAGGAGCTCTGGGTGGAATGAATTTCTTTTCAATTCCTTCAGTTAACAAGAAACCCGAAAGTTTTTCATCTGGCGTTTTAATCAATTTCAGAAGTCTCCTAATCTCCCGATTTGCACCAACTAAGTTTTTACCATTTTCAGAGTACAATTTTGCGCACTTACCTCGACGACCAAAAAATCTCTTTAGAGCTGCAACAAATGCGTCAGATGTGAGGTCCAACACAATCTCAATGTGAAAAGCTTTAGATACAAAACAAATACACAAATATAGATTTTATGCAGAAAACCTTTTCTTTGATTACGATATCTAATCATAAATGGGCCACATAAATCCACACCGGAGCAATTAAAGGGGCAATCCAGAACCACTCTGACTCGGGGTAAGCTACTCATTAATTCAGATGTAGCTATTGGCCTGGTTTTGAAGCAAACTACACAATCATGTATTACCTTTCTAGATAAAGACCGATCGTGTAGTGGCCAAAATTTCTGTCTCACACATTGTAGAAGAGAAGCGCCAACATGAAAATTTTGTCTATTAAATAAATAATTATCTGATGAATCAATTTGCGATTATTAGACAAAATTATAGGACATTTGGCAACATAGGGCAATTTCGAATTACTCTAACGTCCTCCCACTCTCAAAATCCCATCATCATTAAGAATGAGATTTATGGCTTTGAGCTTACTATTTGACATTACACATTTTTGGCACTGAAGGGCTTGAATCTCAGCTAAAAAGATCTCCACCTTAACCACCTGGATCAATCTAGTTTCAGTATGTTCCATCTCTGAAACACAAAAAGGGCCAGACACTATAACAGACCTTTTCTCATTATTTATAAATCTTAATATATAACTAAAAATACGAATTTTTTTTACATAGTTACTGTTGATATTTAATAAATCAGACAAAAGAGATTGTTAACAATTTGCCAAAACACAGAAACTAGGCATAGGTATTTCAGACGTTACATCGGCCTTTAATTCACTTAAATATTCGTTCTCGTTCAGCAATCCAGAGCCGGATTGTACACTTATAACTTACCTTGCTCAAGAAACGGTGGACCCCTCCACCACAAGTCTGAGTCAAGAAAATCAAGAGGGCGTAACCCACGTGAAACAAGATCATCAGGATTTAGATGCGGTGATACATGGGTCCAATTATATTTATTGTCAATCTCTGTATCTTTGAGACACGGTTAGCTATGAAGGTCTTCAATTGATTCGCCAGTGTGATCATTGAATCGATGTGAAGCACAATGTCACTAATCTCCACTTTTATACAAGATCGTATTTTCCATAGAAGCTGAGCCAGAAGAACACAGGCACAAAGCTCCAATCGTGGTATTGAAATTACTCGAATTGGTGCAACACGTGACTTACTGGCCAGAATGATCCCCCTTGCAATATCGTTTTGATAGAAGCACTGTAGATAGACAATAACTCCGTAGGTGGCATGAGAGGCGTCTGAGAATCCTTGAAGGACAACTCTAAATCAGGCATCGGTCAGAATAAATAGGGTTTTTTTAACGTTCTCGATACATTTGAAGGTCGTCACAAACTCCCTCCACTTTTTGGCCATTGGATCGGTCAATACGTCATCCCAATCGAGCTTCTGCTGCCATAATCACTGTAGAAGGATCTTTGCCTTAGTCAGCACAGGACCTAAGAAACCCAGAGGGTCATAAAGTTTCACTATAACACTCAGTACTTCACGTTTGGTATACGATGATTTACTCGAAATGGATACCTTAAATACAAAACAATCCTGGAAAGGCTTCCAACTGATGCCCAAAGTTTTCATTGATAAATCATTTTCAACTGAGAAAGAATGCTAGACGTCTGATGACAAGGAGCTATTCAACAACTCAGGAGAATAGGAAGACCACTTATAAAGTGTCATTCCACATGATTGCAAGGCATCTTCAGTTGCGACTGTAGCTGGCGAGCAATCTCTAATTCAGACGCCCCACTCACAATGTCATCCATATACAGTGGCACAAACAATTGAGGATACACCTTACTTTTACTTCATAAATCCAACTTTCAATCAAAATAACACCTTAACCAGAAGTGCAAACAAATTTTTATTCTTAGACATAACAAAAGGTTTAATTAACAGTAAAAATAAAGAAAAATCAACGACAAAATTCTAAAATAAAACTTTTTAGAGGCATTTCAAATAAACATAAGCAGATTTTTACCTCAAAAAATTGAGGATACACAAATGAAATTTTTGTTTAACTACCACTTGATTTCTTTTTGCTTGCTACTAATAATCTAAGTTTGGGAAATTTTACCCTGAACTTTTTCAACTGTTATTTCTGTCTTTTGAAGTTGGTTATGAGAATATAAAGCTGTAATTTTAAATAGAAAATGACTCCTCGGAAAGAGACTAGTATTGATGTAAGAAAATTTATATTAAGGTTATTTAAGAAGGGAAAATCTTATCGTGAATTAGCTGAAATCGTCAGTAGAAGTCACTCATGTGTCCAGAAAATCATTGGGAAATTTAAACGCGATGGATTAATTCAAAATAAGAGTGGAAGAGGAAGGAAAAGTATTCTTAGTGATGTAGCTAAAAGGAAAATTTTAAAAGATATCAAGATTAATCCTAAACTGAGTGCAGTCAAACTAGCTGCAGAAACTTCTCGAGTAATCTGCAGAAGTGTAAGTGCTGAAACTGTGAGAAATGTGATTAGACATGCTGGATATAGCAGTCGAGTAGCTAGAAAGAAACCTTTCATAAGCTTACAAAATCAGAAAAAGCGTTTGGAGTTTGCAAAAACTCATCAGTTGAAGACAGAAAACTTTTGGAAGAAAGTTATATTTAGTGATGAAAGTAAATTCAACATTTTTGGAAGCGATGGTCGTCACACCGTTTGGAGAAAGCCGAACACCGATTTGGATCCAAAAAAATTACGTCCTACAGTTAAACATGGTGGTGGCTCCGTCATGGTTTGGGGTTGTATGGCTGCAAATGGGGTAGGAAATTTAGTTTTTATAGATGGTATAATGGATCATAAGCTTTATATAGACATACTCCGCAACAATCTTAAAGAAAGTGCACAAAAATTGGGTTTAGGTGGAAATTTTATATTTCAGCACGACAACGACCCCAAACACACGGCACGTAATGTCAAAATGTGGTGTCTTTTTCATTGTAAACAGCAATTGCACACACCGCCACAGTCCCCTGACATCAATGCCATAGAAAATTTGTGGGCCACACTAGAAACAGCGGTCCAAAAACATCAGATTAGAAACAAAGCCCATTTAAAGCAAGTGTTACAAGAAGAATGGGATAAAATATCTCCAGAAACCACTAAAAAATTGGTAGAATCGGTACCAAGACGTTTGGAGGACATTATAAAAGCCAAAGGACATGCAACAAAATACTGAAACTGTCTATGCATGTAATATATCGAAAAAATTTCATTGGTGTATCCTTAATTTTTTGAGGTAAAGATCTGCCTATGTTTACTTCAAATATTTGTGAAACTTTTAATTTTAGATATTTTTTTGTTGATTTTCGTTATTTTTACTGTAAATTAACCCTTTTATTACGTGTAAAAGTAAAAATACGTCTTCTATTCTAGTTAATGTGTTATTTTCATTAAAAGTTGGATTTATCAAGTGAAAGTAAGGTGTATCCTCAATTGTTTGAGCCACTGTAAGCGACGTGCAGCAAAACTTCAGAGGCCAGAGAAAATCTCAATTTTTCATCCTGGGCCAACTGCTGCAAGGTCCTTATGGCAAGAAAAGGAACGCTAGACATTCCACGCGTAACAGTTTTCAAACGATTTGTCAAAACCTCAGCATTAGGTCCAAATTTCGGTACAATACGCTGGAGGTCACTTTGATCAGGTTCGAAAAGGATCTGCCTATATATTTTTTGTACATCAGTAGTAAATGCAAACTTATGTCTTCTGAATCGGGTAATGGTATCAAAAACGTCCTCCACAACGTCTCCTTTCATTAATATGTCATTAAGACTTACATCTGTTGTAGTGGATGATGAAGCATTGAAGACCACTCGCAACTTTGTTGTCAATTTGTCAGGGCGTAGAATGTTATGATGTGGTATTTAGTATTGTGTGAGCGGTTCACTGGACTCAAAAACCCTCTCCATATGACTCAACTCCACATACCCTCTCAAGAATTCCGTATACAACGACAAATACTCCGAATTCCTAGACAACCGCTTCCACATCGAGTTAAGTTGCCTCACAGCAGTGTCTCTAGAATTTCCTAAACATAATGGGTCCCTACTCAAGGCCATTGATACCACATATCTACCATCACTATTTATCTTATGGGTACATACAGTTTCCTCACACAAAGATGCCTGTGTATTCCCACCACAATCGACATCGAAGCTCTCAATCTCCTAAAACTATTTCAAGGTCTTGTTTAAGTCATCGTCAAGAATTAACCCACAATGAACATGATCCTCCACCACCTCATCGACATCCCCGCAAACAACTTAACTAAACACAGTATTTTGCAAAAGTAATTGCGAGTTTTCAATATGTATCTGTCTCAACCTCAGCAATTCATAAAAAACCTCAGTACCAAGAAACATGTCAATTTTATGTGGAACATTAAAACCAGGATCAGTCAATAGCACGATATCCGAAACATTAATATCTACATTAATTACTTTATTTGGAATGAGATCAGTAATTTTGTTAACCACCAACATAAACAACTCCTTTTCATAACTCTTATACTTATTTGCCACCGAGGTCCTAACACAATTCTTTACGACCACGTTCGCATCATTAACACACGAAACCACAGTACTTATTTTCTCCATTTTAAGTTGCAACCTCTCCGAGCTAGTTCCTAGTTCATACACAAGATTAGGAATCAACATCGAAAAGTCCCTAACCTCATCCCATTGCGAGGATTTATTCTTAATAAGTACTTGAATAATTCTCAAAAGTAAGGTTTTTGTTTTTCGTTTATCAAAGCCAATCGCCACAAACTGGGAAATCACGAAATCACTTCCAAAGTCTCCTCCTTCTGCCTTGGAATAAAGGCAGGTGCATCCAATTTCAGTTGAGACGCGGGGGAGGGTGCCAGAATCCTCACGTGGGAAATGAATCATTCTATGATGAGGCTTCGAACAAAAGCAATTTTTGGCTGAACGGCATTCACTCAGTTTATGGGGCAAAAAACAACGAAAACAAAGATTATTTCTCTTAACCACTTCTGCTCTTTCCCATGCCGAAAGCTTTTTAAATTGTGAACACGTAAAAAGGGGTGCGAAAACTTTTTACAAAGGACACAATTTGTTTTTTTTAGTTTCCGACAATAAGATCTTGGATACATTTTTATCCGTCATTTGCCATTTATTTCCCACCACCCGTTTTGCTTCACCCATGACATTCCTATTGACTACTTTATTCAAACCCCTACCACTCGATGACAAATAAATATTACACTCCCGTCCTAGCTGTTGAGACTTAAAAAACCTTCACCTTGCTTAATTTCTATATGGGTCTTCAATTCACAAGTGTCTTGAAAATCTTGTCTGAGACTATAAGATCACAGAAAGATTTACAGTCAGTCACCTTGCGTAATTGGCAATCATAGTCAAATAATGTACATAAACGAGAAGCAAATTGAACGTAATTCTCAGATGGTAGCTTCTGAGCCCCTTTAAAATTATTAAAGCATTCTTGGGGTGTGGATTCCAATTCCTTCAATACCAATTCCTTAATCCTTTCGTAATTACACCGGTCCTCTTCATTAACATAAGACAGTCAATTATTTACTTTTTCTCCCAAAATATTTAACCGAATCTCGACCCTTAGTTCATTAGGCACATATTTGTTTTGGAATGCTTTTTCCAAAGAATGGGGAAATAAATTAAACGACTCTGATTTTACAAGTACGGGTATTGTTAAAATTTTAATACTTCTAATTAAACATTCCAAATGATCGGTTAAAGAACCCTGTTCTTCACTATCGGTATCTCGGGATGTGTTATGCGAACCCTTTCCCGCATTCACCAATTCCAGCTGTTTTTCAATTTGGGCCAATTTTAATTTTTCCGATTCTTTCTCACCTTCTCGCTTTTCTTTCTCTAATTTTTCCTTCTTTTTCTCTTTCTCCAACTTTTCCTTCTTTTCCGCAAATATATTGGTAATAACAGTTTGCATAAATTCATTATCGTCCTTCTACAAATCAGTAGAATAAATTAAGTTTTTTTTAAAACCGCCACCCTTGCTGCGGCCGGAATCTCTAAACCCATTTCTTCCGCAAGCTCAATGAGCTCATCCTTCTTATAATTCAATTTAAAAGCAATCTCTGTGCATACGCTATTCTATACCATTCACAAGAATTAAAATTACACAATATGGTACACAACAGGACCAAAATAGCTTCCTATTAAAATTTGAATCTACATATAAAAGAAACCACACAAAACACTGTTAACTAGACTAAATCCACTTACAATAAAACCCGAATCTAAATCCGAAACAAATCCCACAATTCACTGCAGACTAGATTAAAACAGCTTCACTCCAAATTTCGAACCCAAATCCAAATGAAACTGCCAATGAACGTAACCATCATGCAAGACAGTAATTAACAAATACAGCAATTAAACCCGAGCAATACCAGAAACAGCACAATCCCAATTGAATTTACAATTTAGCTACTAATTTCACTTACCAGATCAACACTAGTCAAAACGTTGAATCCTCCCACTCACAATACACAACCTTTACAGCTCGCACATCATCGCAAAGCTTCGAGATCAGTCCACAACTCCAATTTCCAAAGGCAGCCGACCACTCTCCGGCTCGGCGGTTTAGTTTAGTTTTAGTTATCGTCGCACTAGAAGCAACACGAGGGCTATTGGCTACGGACCTCGTAATTCTGAACCACGGTCAAGTGACGAGGACGACACCTGAGCTGGCACCCCCTCTCCTAACTTCCACACCATGCCAACGGGAAGACTTTGGGCCCGACATATTTAACGTGCATCAGTCCCGGTTACACGGAGGGTCTTTAGCGGACAAGGATCGAACCCACGATTGAACGAAAACCGCCGGCCACGAGTCCGATTTAGTTTAGTTTAGTTTAGTTTTTATTAACGTCGCACTAGAAGCAACACGAGGGCTATTGGCGACGGACCTCGTAATTTTGAACCACGGTCAAGTGACGAGGACGACACCTGAGCTGGCACCCCCCTCTCCTAACATCCACACCACGCCAACGGGAGGACTTTGGGCCCCGAACAGATTTAACGTGCATCAGCCCCGGCTACACGGCGGGTCTTTGGCGGCCAAAGATCGAACCCGCGACTGAACGAAAACCTCCGGTCGCGAGTCCACGACCTTGCCCACTAGGCTACCGCGGCCCCGGCCACGAGTCCGAAGCCATAACCACTAGTTTATCGCGGCCCCTTCCGGCTCGGCGAACCAAATATTTTGCATGGCAAAGCACAAAGAAAGCATATACCCTACGCAAGCAGATAGACTGTATATATCTTTATTGACGTTGACGTTGAAATTCCATGGGCGCCAGGAGCGCGGAGGCACGTTGCTGTATATATACGAAATATAAAAACAGAGGCGCCATCTGGCGTGGAATTTACACAGAAGAAACGGACCGGAAACATTTATTATTTCAAGTAGGGTTAAAGTTTAATCAATTGATTATTCAACTATTCGTTTCTTAAAGGCAGTAACATAACTTTTACTAGTCTTAAAACAAATTCATTAAAACCATTTTTTAACTTTTATTCATTGGCGTAGATTTTTTAAACTTTAATACACAATTAATACATTTACTTCAATCTGTATTTGTGGATTCATTTCATGAAATATTTACATTATTGAAAGCAATATGTAATCGTTAAAGCTTAAAACTGAACGAATTTAAAAAAAAAAAAAAAAAAAAAATTGGAAAATGTAATACTTTATTCATTTTAGGAAGTTCTCTTTTACGTTTATCTGTATTTCGATTACACATAACCATATATTTAAAGTAAATATTTCAAATAATTTTTTAATCTTAAGGCTTCCGTCTACCAGCCATTTTGATTTCGTGAACGTAATGCTAACCCTATGGAATTTCGACTTTAATTCTCACATCTTTACTATTTTATATATTTGAATATAATAAAGTGCATCTGAAAGAGCAGAATATCATGAAAGCTAATGCGGAATTACTTTTTCCCTCCGGTTTTTAATAATATTTTTACACCTATTTTAATGATTCGTTTGTGAATTTTCTGGTCTTTAAAAATATTTTGAAATATTTTTAAAAATTAGGGAAAAAATGCAATTCCGCAGAAGCCTTCGTTATTTTTTGTTCTTTCAGATGCGTTTTATTGCATTCAAATAGGTAAAAAAGTAAAGATGTGTACACGGTAGCCAAGATTCCATAAGATTAACATTACGTCCACGAAATCAAAATGGCCAGTAGAAGGGAACCTTAAATGTAATTATTAAGCACGATAGTTACAAATTTTGCTAAAAATTAATTTTTATGCATATTCGCACCGGTAAATTTAGAGATATAGCAACTCAGATAGAAGAATGAAAGAAAAAAAAATTAATGGGGTTCGTTAAACCCTCTCTCTCTCTCTCTCTCTCTCTCTCTGTTTCAGGGAGCTGCTAGTACTGATTTTGTCAGAGGTCTTCAATGTTGGTATGTACACGTTTTTCTATTAAATTTGTTTGTTAACTAAATCAGCTTACTGATTAGTTACGGTGATTTATCTTTGATGGAGAATTACTAAGCCCTTGACATTGAATCACCAAATCGATTACTGATGACCCAAAATATTCATGCATCGGCCGGGAACACAAAGAATATTGAAATCAACGAGCATCGTAAGCGAACCAGGTAAGTGAACTTCTTATGGAATCTAAATTGTACTTGGATAGAAAAACGAAAATATCTGAAGATCTTTCAAAATTGAAAAAAAAAAAAAAAAAAACACTATTCTATGTTAACAAAATTGATCTATGTTAACAAAACTGATAACTAAAATTGAAGGAACAATCAAGAGTGAAAGCGAATTCGTTGATCAGTTTAAAGTATTCTCCTAACAATTAAATTGTAGCAATCCAGTTTCATCAAATTCCTCTCCAGATGCAATGACGAAGAGTTGCACCGCTGTCAACCAATTGGCTCGAGGCGTGATTACGTAATTCGCCCCCGCGTGGTGTTAGCCAATCGCCGCAAGGCGCAATTCATGACGTGTTGTATAGAAGGAGAGATCGGTGAGCGGCGAGACAGAGCATGACCTTCGACGTGAAAGCATGATGCTGTGTTGAAGTGCGAACAAAGTCTTTTATTAATACGTCTAGTAGTTCTTCTTTAATGATAAAAGGGAAGATTTTGATACGGTTTTCAAGCCAATATCACATCATTTTCTTCAAAAGGAAAAGGAATGTAACTTGAACTCTTTAAACAGCATAAATATTCAATTAATTGATTCTGAATATATAAATTTACCAAAATCTCATATTACTAAATATTCAGGAAATCATTAAGGATGGCTAGATTTTTATAATTTATTTCAAAGCTTTATTCATAATAATGCGAAACTAAGCACTAGGTTGATACATTCAATTATTTGAAATCATTTTTGTGTGGTATTGCACTTGCAGGTATTAACAGATTTGTCATTTCTGATGAGAATTATGATAGAGCTCTTGATTTATTGAAGGATAGATTCGGGAAGAAAGTATGTTAATTAATGCTTATTTGAGTTATTTATTGAATTTAATACCTGTTAAAAATCCTAATGATATTATGAGTTTACGAAATTTGTATGACAATGCAGAAACGCAGATACGAAATCTCGAAAGCTTGTGAATAAAAGGGGAATCTTATTGAAATTTGTTGTCACCCATATTATTGAAATTAATTCCTTCAGAATTTGTTTCGCAATTTAATCGTATTCAAAATGATAAGGAATTTGATTTAAATGCTCTTTTGCAATTTCTTAATTTCAAAATTCCATGCCGAGAAAAATAATTTCAAATTAATAGTCATAAAGCAACGAGTCATCAATTCCTTCCCTCACAAGAAAGATTAAAAAATAAGAACTACCATTTCACTAGTCATAACAGTAGACACCAACGAAAGAAGAAAACTCATTTTCAATGTCTGCACAGCAATCAATAACGCCAGGAAGTAAGAAACGTTTGTTTTGTAATAGCAATCATGAATCAGACTCCTGTAATACGTTTAACGCTAAGGAGAAAAAAGAAATATTAAATATCACTGGTAAAAAACGAGTTTTTTGAACATGAATTTTCTTTCAAACTTCACACTTTGAGTAACATAATTTTTATACCTTGCATTTTAAGAGCAAAAGGGAACGTTGAGTCAAATTTAATTTATTTAATAATTAATTTCAATAATCTATTTTACTATTTGACGTTTATTAAATTTGTCATCTGTAGTATATGCGTGTAAAATTTATTAGCTCTATTAAGCATTAGATTTGGCGACTTGGCGAAAAACTTGGCTTAAAATTTAATTCTCTAAAAAATTAGTTTTAATCAATTAATTTTTATTAATAATAATTAAATTATCGCATTGTGATCCAAAGCAATCGTATGTAAAAAAATTTCATCTCAATTGAGAGTTTTAAAATGTGAGAAAAAAAGCTTTTAAAGTTTTGACCCAGGCATACTATGTGAGTTAAAGAAAACCTATTAAAAAAGAGGGTGCCGTTATTTGTGTTTGAAACTTTGTTTCCGGGTAGCTGAATGTTTTAAAAAGGATTTATGTTATGTTTGTGGTGGATTTCATCGTGTTTCAATATGTTTCCGAAATTGGAGTAACGATTCTATTCTGAAGAGCGAAACCGACAGCGGTGGCGTATCAGCAGTGCTTAAAACACAAACAATGTGCTGTTGCAAACAAGCGCTGCTTTAATTGATGACAAAAATAAACTAGAAATTCTTAGATTGTTCTTAGATACAAGTGCTCTAAGAAGTTACGTTTTAAAGATTGTTTCTGATAAATTTAATTTTCCTAGTGTTAGATTGGTTTGGTTTGGTTTGATTTTATTAACGTCGCATTAGAAGCAACACCAGAGCTATTGGCGACGGACCTCATAATTTTGAACCTCGGTCATGTTTCCTATTGTTAAAAAAGATAGCTTTTCCATTTGCTCATTTGATGCTAAGGAAATTGAAATGAAAACACATAATGTAGTCAAAATTAGATTAAGAAATAGAGATGATCCAAATTTATGTATCGATATAGAAGTGGTTGAGACAGAACATATTTCGACCACACATTTGCCGACCCCTGATAAAAGCATTGATAAAAAATTCAGATATTTAAAAAATATTCAATTGGCCGATTGTTACAAATTTAACAGTAAAGAAATATCAATTATTGGTATAGATTATTATTATTAGGCAGTTACTGGTCGAATTGCACGACTGAATTTAGTTGCAGTCGAAACGTTGCTTGAGGGGAGGAACACAAATAGCGAGGAAGTTTTTTCCATGAGTGTTATTACAAAATATTTATGAAGACATAATATTTGAATTTTAGGCTGTGATTTTGTTCTAAAATAAGTGGTACAAAGTTAAATTTTTTTGGAAACCAAATATGAAACTTTTTTCGCCCCTACCTCTCACAAACGAGTCCAGGCTACGTCTCTCCCAATACACTAGCAATCCATCTCCTATACAAAGGAGGGGTTACCACAATTTCTCCTCACCAACAGTCGTCATACATATTATAGGGAGTCTTTTTTTAATGATGAAATGTTTAATTAATCTTACCCAAATTAAAATTCTGTAGTAGTAGTAAGCGCTATAATTAATTTCTTCGCATGGGTGAATCAACAATCCAGTAAAAAGGTCAAAATATTTTTATGAGTAATAACACTTTAACAAAAATACGTAATTAGAGTAGGAAAATAGTAGGAAAATAATTAAAGTAGGAAAGTATTTTTAGGAATCTATATTTTTAGTATAGAAAGTATTTTTAGTAATTTTTATCTGATCTGCGTCTGGAGTTGTATTTCTGGAAGTTTTTATTGCCCTAGTTAATTCAAAAAGGGGGAATGGTTTATTAAGCTGTTATCTTTGGTCAAAATATCAAATGGAATTGATTTGTAGAGAGCATTAATGGATCCAAAAAAATCTGAAAAATAGTTGGATTGGATTTGCGAATGAGTAATACTCGTAAATATATTATGAACTTAAAGTATATTCATAGTTAATTCAGGATTAATCTCAGTTGAAAAAATTTTCAAAGTATTAAAAAGGTTCTTGGATTAATTCTTATTATAGATTTTATCCCAATACATTTACTTGACTAATTTATATTAAATAAAAAAAAAAGTTTACATAAACAATGAATTGAGTCCATAATTGAGGAGAGATAATACTATTGGCCTTCATTCTGAAAAACTTCTTGCATTTGTAAAAATTATTGCATGCACTATTCCACCAAAGTGAGAAATATCTATTGGAAATTCTGATTTCTCGAGTAATACTTAAAATTATATCAGCAACAGTATTTGAGTGATTTACATCGTTTTCTTCAATGCTACATAATGTTGATTCTATTTGATTCATCAATGATTGCAAGCGATCCTCTTTACATTATGCTGATAAGGGTTGTGAACATTAAATTCATTGATGATTGGGCAGTGATCACCATTGAAGTAACTATCTAAGACATCATAAGTATCTGTGTACCTAAAAAGATTAGCAGAGCAAAGGGTAAGATCAATGAATGCAGCAGACCCTGCAGTACTTTTGTATGTTAGAGCTTTAGTGTTAAAAAATATAAAGTTGGAGTCAGCCATTCCACAAAATCATTACTGTATTATGATTTATGATGAAGACTTGGTCGATCAAAGATTCTAAGTACGATTTTATTAATATATTAAATCCTCGAGATGCAAAATTATGATATAAAAGGAGAAATTATCTATTGTAATACAGATAGCTAAAATTTCAATGTCTGGCGATAGTGCTAATGGTATAGAGATATTTAACGGCACTACTATAAACAGTCCTTCTGGTCTGTCAAGTCGATCTCTTGTCCAAAAATAATCTTACCTGGAAAACGCAATCTATCGTCCGGTTTTAAAAAAATTTCGTGAAAATTCCAAACATCTGTCTGTGTAAAGGGGGGAAATGTGTGAGCCAAATGGTTTTGTTATTTATGCTTCTACAATTCCATTGCAAAAAGAAAAAAAAGAAAGAAAAAACATAAATTTTAGAAAAAGTAATTTGCAAAAATATCTAAGCCTCCCTTAGAGGAAAGGGAAAATTTTATATTTTTGCGGGAAATATTTAAAAGCAAAAAAAATTAAGGTAAAGTAAAAAACTTTTTTAGAGCTATCCATTGTCTATGTATCATCTTTTTGATGAGATACATCTGGAACAGGTGTATAAAAGTTTTGAATTATCGGGCCGACTTTTTTTTTTCTCTTCGGAGATATAGACAATTTTTCTGCTTCCAAAGTATTGCGCAGTAGTGAAAACAGGGTTTCCATCATTTTTTGAACAATTTTCAATAAGGCCACTTTTTATTTTTCAAAAGCTATTTGAAATTGGATACCACTTTTCCAATCTTTTTTGCTAGGTCTTGTATATTGGGGCTTGGTGCTATTGTCTCCAATATTGTTGATTAACTCTCAGAATGAGTTTCACTGAGTTTTCGTGTCACCTCACCCATAGGTAAATGATGAGTGCATTTAAATTCTATAACCACTTTTTTTTTAGTAAAAAAAGGATTAAGAGGTGAATTGGCAGGATGATCTCCTTTACAATAGAGCAGTTTAAAGCATTCTTACAGTGCTCTGTGATGATACTCCACAATTAATATAATTTGCAGATTTTTGGCAAAATAGGGAGAAATGGAAAAAGCTAAAGCATTTATTTCATTGATGGAGTTTGTCTATGAAATTTTGAATACGGTGATTGATATGCCAAATTTCAATGCTTTCTGGTAGACTCGTACTAAGAATGATAATCAAAACAGCACAGAAACATCTTGATGACAGTTGAATTTTGTAAAGCAACGCATTTCAAGTGTTTCAATATTGTTAGTAAGCTGTTATTAGGATCCCAAGTCCAGCATAGATATATTTATAGGAATTAAATGAAGAAGAAATCGGGATGTGAATCCTTCCCATTTAATACTGCTTTTATTGATGAATTCAAAATTTCTTCCGTTCCTAGAATTTGAGCAGCTCTAACGGATTCTCAGGTGCTAAACTTTATTTTGCCACAATGTCAAATGACATATTAGTAATGTTAGCACTTCTGGAGATCTTTTCTTTTAATTCATTGTGCAAAAGCTGCGGATTCGATTTAGGTATGGGAAATGATATTTGTTTATTATCTTATACTATTGAAATATCGGAAATATTCCTCTTCCCCATTCTTATGAAAAGCGCCTTTTCACTTTTGGAGTTTTTAAAATATTTGAAATCTCAGTCGTCCGTCATGTTTTCATTCATTATTAAATCTGAATCATCCGGAATTCATATACATCTGAATGATCTTTATCCGGAACATAGAGTGCTTGAATTAAGATTAAATGAAATAAAAATAAAATGGAAGAAAAATAATTGGTAAATATATATAAAAAATTCCAACTGATAAGGAAAATACCCAGGTACCACTTTCTTAACAGTCAACAAAAGATAAATAAACAGCCAAAGAATGCCAAGTTCAGCAAAGTGAGGAAAGGCAGAGTACGCAAACTCGATTGCTACCTTCAGTGTCAACCTCTAATTAAATATCTTCTATCTAAATTCTTTTATAAGTATAGTGCAAAATAAAGATGACTCCTCAGTCTCACTAAGAAAAAAACAAAAACCATAATTTCAGATAAATTTGATTATGAAGAATCGTGCAGATTACCAGACAATTTAATTCACCTCATTCCAGCTTCAATAACAATGACCTTGGAAAAAGCCGTTTTTCTTACGCTACCAAAAATTCAAATGTAGCAAGCGATTTAAAAGAAACACCAATTGATTGCCATTTTTTTTTCATCGAACTCCAAACCTCCACTTCCACCCTATTAAGGAAAAATAAAGACAAAAATTATTAAGAAATAAAAGGAATTTCTGAGAAAGCTACTGTTGGCATCTGTTAATCGTAAAAAAAAAAATTGAAAACGCTGATTTTCAATAAAAATTCACCAAATAAAAAAATTTGCATATTTTTCGGCCGGAATATGTTTACGTCTCTTTCCATACATTCGTGAAATTTCTAAAAAAATTTGGATCAATTGTGTGAATTTGCATAATGGAAAAACAAGTAAATTTTCTAATTTATATATGTAGCGACACTCTTTTACAGCAGCGGCAGAGGTTAAAATGCCTTACTAACTAGCCTATTAGACGTCTTTTTAGCCTAGTTGGTTAGGGCATGACAACAAGCGATCAACTCTTCTTCGGACCCACTGGTCCAGGGTTCGAATCAACGCTGCAGCTTCGCGACACCGCAGTGGTGAATCTGGATGTGATTACTAGATGGCAGCACAGTCTTATACCTACGTATTGCATATGGCCCCGACGCAAAAACAACTTGCCCCTGTATGTCTAACTAAGACAAACGTATACAAATTACAACTAGTGATATTCCTGCTCTGGCGCACGTGTCGACGAGACCAGCCACTGAACAAGAGACAGCCTATGATTAAAAAATGGAAACTATCCGAAACAAAATTTAATTCAACAGGAAGGAGTTGCATATCAATTGCAGTAATGACTGGGAAAAAAAACCTTCTACCAACCAACCTTCCAACACCTTCTTCAAAATACCAACGTTTATCTCCATTCCGCATCATGATACTGGAGGGGGAGTGTGTAGCGACTCCCTTCTACAGCAGCGCCAGAGATTACAATGCTTTACTAACTAGCCTAGTTGGTTAGGGCATGACAATGTGACGGGTTCAACTCGAAATAAATAAGCTTTATTCTTTAAAATTTAATTTACTACCCCACGACATCACAGAACAGCACAAGAAGACGGATATTACAGAGCACATAAAACATTTGGAATAGTTAAGGTAAACATTTCACTACTGTAACACACACACGCTCAACACAAGAGTTTCAAGGAAAACTACACAGTTCTACTCCTATCTGCCACATAAATTAAATTCTTCTACGACATTCTTTAAATAACTCAGAGGAATATTATCACACTCATATTGAAATTCTGCTTTCAAACTAATTTTAGTGCGTGCTATAAAAAAAGACATTTTTATTTTTATAAAAATTGATTTTCAAAGAAGGCTTTGCTATTTTACTAGAAAAATGTAGAATAATTTTTTGGTAAGGTTCTATTTTGACGAGGGGTCTTGGTGAGATTTTTAAAATGGCGCCAAGGCGCGTATTTTCAAAATCGGTACAAGCCGGAAACCGTAAAAAACATGGCGTCCGCAACGGAAGAAAAATTCTGGTAGAAAAAGGCTTAAATGAGGAGAATTGAAATTCTGTAATGAGTAAACGGGAAATATTAAAGAAAACCAGTGGAAATCGTAAAGAGAATGTAATTTTTTTTTTTTTTTTAAGCATTTTTAAACTAGGAAAGAAATGAAACGATGAAAAGACAAGAAAGAAACTTTTTTTCCATAATGAGTAAACGGGAAAGATTAAAGAAAAGTGTGGAAATCTTAATGAAAAAGGATTTTTAAGGCATTTTTAAACTAGAAAGAAATGAAACGATGGATTAAGAGAATTTTTTTTAGACAGAAGTATTACTATCGGATTACAAATGATATGGGAAAAAACGGCTAAAGTCTTGAGACTAATTAAGAAATAAGACAGAAAAAAAGGTTACGAAATAGCACAATTAAGTTAAGAAAAAGAACAGTAGAACTAACGAAATATCCTTTATATGAACAATTTAAAGGAGGATTCTATCCGGAAAACGGTAGAAAAAGTACATGAAATTAATGAATTAAATGAAAAATGGCTTACGTCATTTGGAAAGCGTATCTACACTTCTGCATATTTAGGTTGGTATATTCACGCGATAGCTTATAGAAAAGCAGAGAAAGAAGATTCGTTGAGCTGGTGTTTTTACTTTCGCCGCCACATGTATTCTGCCAAGTAATTGTGAAATCGGTCTTCCGCCTGGTGATTGTGGCTCCGAAACAATCTTTTGATGGCGGACCAAGGGCCTTCGATGGAGTTTGTGTGAGAGCCGGGCTCGGGATTCTTAAAGGTCAGACTGTAGTTGACCTTTAAATGAACATACCCCTCATCCGAGAGGCAGTCATAAGCCTTCCAGCAGACCGAAACAATAACGGACCCAGGTAGCACCCACTCCTTGATGACGGTTAGAAGTTCCTCTTTCGTTCGTCTTTCTACCACTCTAAAAAACATTCATCCGTCCCTCTTGCTACACCATCAAACACCCAAGTTCCCTTCACAGGCTTACCCTTTCCATACTTCATTTTACCAAACTTCGACTCTTCAATTTCAACCACAACACCCTGACCACTAAGTTTAACGCTTTTATTCATCACATTCAGTAAATATACTTCCCTACAAAAACTGTACCAATCCGAAACTGTATTCTCATTAATTTGGAGCTCATCCACACAAAAATTATTCTGCACTTTACCAAAACACATACGCGTCACAAGCAAAATCTCAGTCATACTTAAATGGCTACATTCAAACCGACTTCCACACCTGACAGACTTCTTTTTTTTATGTTCATTACCATGAGTTCGCCTACAACACAACCATTCATACCCATTTTTTACACCCTTAGTTTCCGTCAACTTCATCAAATCGCCACATACACGACAATTAACAGATTTAGAAATCAAACCCTTTTTCATACATCATTCAAGAAACACTTTCATACCTTGAAATTTTAATCAGTTGAAGAAAGCAAATGTAAGGGCTTGGAATCGAGACATTTTCGAAAAAATCAGTAAAACAAAGAGCAAGCTCAAAAAACAATCCAAGCGTAATGGTCGAAAAGAATGTAACGGAAAAACTGACCCCCTTTTATAGATTTTTTGCAGAATTTAAAAAAATCAATTCAAAAAGAATAATAACAGACGGTTTATGTGTTTTGTGTTCCCAATTTGGATATACCATTGTTGGATATACCACTGCTGAAAAGAGGGGTAAGTACCTCCTCTCTTTACCTTTCAATTTATATGTGAAAATAAGTTTTATTCAGTGACTGTGCTACTTGAACTATATAAAGATGATCACCCTTAATGATATTCCTGTTGTGTCAAATTTTCTTAAAAGAGGAAATATTAAAACAATTAAGTTGTTAAACAGTATATTATTTAACGATGCATTTGATCGTAATTCAAGAAAAAAATTGAGAAGTTTTTCCTCATTTCCCAATGATTTCAATGTTGAAGATCGTAAGAAATTAATATTTGATTCTTTTTCTTTATATGATTAGGTTTGTGTAATAAATGTGTTAGGTCTGGATACTAATGGTAGTAAAGAAGAACTCCTTAATAGACTTTTTCAATCTTTATCGAATCTAAATGAATTGCACGCTTTAAATTGTAAATCGTTAAACAGCGACTCTGAAATTTCTGATGACGAAGCAGAAAAAAGTCCTACTTCATTCTTTCCCCCTTCTGTAATGTCTCCGGCTTTGAATCATAATATGTCTGCTAATACTTTCGACCCTACCCTTTATTTTGTTTTGAAAGAACTCGGAAATTCACATCGAAAGCTTACTGGTTCTGATTCATATGATATAAAGTGTTTTATTCAAGACTGCGAGGAATCTTTTCTTTTTTTCCCATCGTTGAATGAACAGCAAAAAATAATATTGGCTAAAACTTTGATTGAAGGTCAGGCAAAGAGTTTTTTATATACGCAACGTAATCTTATCACATGGCTTTTATTTAAAAATGCTTTATTACAAGAATTCCGCCATCAATTAAATTCTGCTGAGATTCATAGACAGTTAAGTAGACGTAAATTACGTCAAAACGAATCCCTTTTCGAATATTTTATTGCCATTAGAGAACTCGCTAGTACTTCCAGTGAAATTATTGATGAATCTTCATTATTTGAATACTGTATAAACGGCATACATGATTTCCCATCAAATAAAGCTATTTTATATGGTGCTAAATCTATCCCAGAATTTAAAGAGAAACTTCGTATTTATGAAAAAATAGTCAGTGATAAAAATAAAAAATCCTTTCCAAGAACAAATTCTCAATTCAGTCAAGGACGCGGCATGAACTCAAAACATAATTTTCATAGGTCTGAAATCCAAAATGATAATGCACATAATAAACCAAAAACTTGTTTTAATTGTAATATGTCTTGTCATATTTCTCGTTTCTGTCCCGACAAACATGAAGGTTTAAAAAGTAGTATTTGTAAAAGTTTTGGTCATATTTCTGCAAAGTGTACTTATAAACTTATTCCAAATCGAACTGATAATGCTGTGTCAACTGTAAATAATTCTCCTCCTTTGATATATAAAACTGTTACTATTAATGATTATTCATTTACTGCATTAGTAGATACTGGTAGTCAGAAAACAATTCTAACGAAAAATACATATAAAAAAATCGGTTCACCACCTTTAACTACTTTTCATGGATCACTTACAGCTTTTGGTAATGGACACAATACACCAATCGGTAGCTGTATACAAGAACTTACAATAGATAATCAGAAATTTATCACCAACTTTTGTGTTGTCAATAATGACACTATGACGTCAGATGCTATTATTGGCATGGATATTTTAGCACAGGCCGAAATAAAAATCAACACAGACGGTGTTAGATTAACAAAAATTTCGAATACTGAAACGGAAAATACCGAACAATTTTCGATCACTAACATCTCAACAAATGATAAATTAGAACTTGAAATCGGATCAGATGTCACAAAAGTTCAACGAAACATTCTTCATAATTTGGTTTCAAGCTATAAGCCAAATAAGACTGAAACTACTGATATTCAGATGTCTATTAATTTAAAGAATGATACACCAATAACTCATAAACCACGACGATTACCTTTTGTTGAAAGAAAAACTGTAGACGATCAAGTGATGAAATGGTTGGCTGAAGGTATTGTTGAGCCATGCTCTTCTGATTTTTCTAGCCAAGTAGTTGTTGTCAGGAAAAAAGACGGATCCCCGAGAGTTTGTATCGATTATAGACAACTTAATAAAAACATTGTAAAAGATAATTATCCCTTACCATTAATAGATGATCTGCTTGATAACCTTCAAGATGCAAATACGTTCAGTACAATTGATCTACGTAACGCCTTTTTTCATTTAGGAATAGAACCAAATAGCCGACGATATACATCATTTGTTACACATAATGGACAATTTCAGTTTCTACGTGCTCCTTTCGGTCTTTGTACATCACCAACAGTGTTTCAGTGGTACATAAACACAATATTTAAGGATTTGATTATTAAAGGTCATGTTTTAATTTACATGGACGATGTCATTATAAAATCTAAAAATACTGAAGAAGGTCTCGAAAGACTTCAAACAGTGTTTTCACTCGCTTCCTCTTACGGCTTAGACATAAATTTTCAAAAATGCAAATTTTTAAGTAAACAAATAGAATTTCTTGGTCATGTTATCAAAAATGGTAAATTGTACCCGTCACCACAAAAAATCAAAGCTGTTATTAATTTCCCTGAACCGAAATGCCAAAAGGACTTACAATCTTTTCTTGGTCTTGCTGGATATTTTCGGAAATTCATTTTAAATTTCTCCATCATTGCACATCCTCTAACAGAACTTCTGAAGAAAAATCGTGAATTTAAATTTGCTGATAGAGAAATACAAGCATTCAATTGTCTCAAACAATGTTTATCCTCTCCACCTGTTCTAAACATTTACGATCAGAGCGCTGATACCGAAATTCATTGTGATGCTAGTATTCATGGTTATGGATGTATTTTGCTCCAAAAATCAATGACTGATAATGCGCTCCACCCAATATATTTTATGAGTAAGTAAACGACAGACGCCGAAACAAAATATAGCAGTTATGAACTTGAAGTCTTAGCTATTGTCCAAGCATTAAAAAAGTTTAGAGTATACTTGTTAGGCAAACATTTCAAAATAGTTACTGACTGCAACGCGTTCGCAATGACTCTAAAGAAAAAAGATTTGTGTACTCGAATAGCGCGATGGGCATTGCAACTACAAGATTTTGATTATGAAATAGAACATCGCTCTGGTTCCAAAATAAATCATGTAGACGCACTAAGTAGATACCCAGTTATGGTCGTACAAGACAGTCTCGTAGCAAAAATCAAAACGGCTCAAGAACAAGACACTGAAATCCAAACTATCAGAGAACTTTTAAAAATTAAACCGTACAAAGATTACCTTCTAAAATCCGATATACTCTACAAGTTTGTAGATGGTGAAGAACTACTCGTTGTTCCTAAAAATATGCAGAATGACATTATACGCAGCTCTCACGAGCGTGGACACTATGCTTCTAAAAGAACAGAAGAAGCACTCAAGCATCAATTCTATATCCCTAAAGTTAAAGAAAAAATAGACTGTTTCATTCAAAATTGTGTTCCATGTATTTTGGTTAATCGCAAACGTGGCAAACAAGATGGTCTACTACATCCTATCGAAAAAGAAGCCATTCCTCTACACACATATCATGTTGATCATTTAGGCCCATTTCCTACTACAAATAAGAATTATAAACATATTTTTGCCGTCATTGACTCCTTCACAAAATTTGTATGGCTTTACCCAACGAAGTCAACAGATGCTGCAGAAGTTATTGCAAAGTTAGAAAATCAAAAATACATATTTGGCAATCCATCTTGAATTATTTCTGATCGTGGTACCGCATTCACTTCTAAACAGTTTCAAGATTATTGCAGTACCGAAAACATTGAACATTTCCCAATCACCACCGGATTACCTAGAGCAAATGGACAAGTAGAACGTTTAAATTCTACAATCGAAACAGTTATATCCAAACTTTCCATAGACAACCCAGAAAAATGGTTTAGGCACGTCAAAGAAGTCCAAAGAGTTATAAATTCAACATTTCAACGAAGCATTCAAACAACTCCCTTCGAATTACTGTTTGGTACTAAAATGAAGACGCCACAAGATCTCAATATCACAAATTTACTTAATGAAGAAATCCAAGCTAATTTTGTCAACAATCGTGACGAGTTAAGGAAAAAAGCTAAACAACAAATCCTGAAAGTTCAAGATGAAAATAGAAGAAATTACAATCTCCGGCGAAAACCAGCAACTATTTTCAAGCTTTATGATCTTGTCGCCATCAAACGTACTCAAATTGGACCAGGACTCAAACTAAAACCCAAATATTTAGGTCCATACAAGATAACGAAAATCAAACCGAACGACACTTACGATGTTCAAAAGTGTGGCTTTTTTGAAGGTCCAGCTAAAACTAGTACGTGTGCTGAATATCTCAAGCATTGGACTAATGATGCTATTACCTGATGAACTAATGAAATGACATTTTCATTCGAACTTTGAAAAGACATTTTTTTTAATAATATCTTTTTTATATTATAGATTGAATTTCATTATTTTGTGTTTTTCTAGTGTATTAATTTTTCTTTTCAATTTTTCAGATATTGTGAATTAGCTTAAATTTTTTGAATTTTCCTAATTGTTAATATTCAACCATAGATTAATCAACTTTTAAGTGAGTATGTTCTTTAATTTTCAAATGTGTTATTATTTTGTTAATATTGTATGCATATATATTATTATTTTAATTGTACTTTTACTGGCTCACCTGGGGTCAGGTGATATTGTCGGATGGCCGATTGTGGGAATTGTCCCGCTGCGCTACAGCAGCGCCACCTTCAATTTAGATTAGATGGTTAGATCTCGAGGTGTAAGCACGCTGAAATGCGTGTCCGTCTTTTTCTTTAATTTTTCATATGTAAATAAACATTTTTCCTCCTTAAATGAGCGTGGTTCTTGACAATATACCGACGCCAACCTCCATATATATATATATATATATATTCTAAAACTAATTGAAACTTTTTAGGGTCAATGAAACTGAATTATTTAATAAGTGTAATTATTTTTAATTTTTTTGTTTTATGAACTTTTAAGGAAGAGAAACGAAGCATAAAAAAACAGAATTAACACTAAACATACCATATATATATGTGTGTGTGTATGTAGGATTTTCCAGCTAATTATTAAGCAATTAATTATTTTTTTTAATCTACTGTAAAACTAGTTCCTCCGATACTCAATAGATGTCGCCACGAATCAGAGTCATATGATAAGCTCATGCAGCGACACCTATCCCAGAACAAAACTAAGTGACACTTCGTTTTCGCTCTCCTCTCTTCTCTCCGCCACTTTTTCCGCTTCTCTTCTCCTTCGCTACCCGCGTCGGAAGTAAACTTCAAACGCCCGAGCTTGTTCCAGCGCCCAGCGCCAATATGGGTTAAATGAGGCAGCCATCTATCCGTCTCGAAAGAACTGTTTACTACCTGTATATATATCATAGTGTAAATACTTTTCACTCTTCATCATATCTCCTAATAAACAAGTAAAGCTACTGCAAGCTTCATCCTTGAATATCATCAACATTACATGGAATCCGAAATTACCCCCTAGACAACCAGCCCTTTGCGTAAGAGCAAACCATCGTAGATTCGGGATGAACAATCTCCATCACCCCACTGTCTACATATATATACAGTTAATATTGTATTAGTTTGTTATTTGTATTTTGTTTATTTTGAGTAATACTTGTCGTATACCGTTACCTACTACAACCGGTCATTTGACCGGGAGAACAATTTATTGCTTTATAAGATTCTTGGATCAGGAAATGTGATGTACTTGTGTATTCAACGTATTATGTTCAGTTAGTTGCACATTTCTCCGAAGACTGTTGCTTATTTAGTTTAATCAAAATAACTATGAATTAAAATTTTCAGTTTTGCAGATGCCCCTTTTTCAATGTCCTTGATTTAGCTGGCATAAATGCCTAGGTTTTGCACAAACAAATGACAGGAGAAATCATCTCAAGATAAGATTTTTTACTCCAGTTAGCTGTAGAACTTACCGCCAATTTTCGAGAAGCCCGTGAACAACAAAAAGAAAGAACAAATACAAAACGATCGTTGCCTAAATGTACTACAGATTCTTATCAACTTAAGACGTATCAAATAGGATATTGTAACGACAATAAAACCATCAAAGTTTGTTCTTAATGTGAAAAATATGTTAACAGAAAATGTATGTTGGAAACATCCTGTATATGTAAAAAATGCAATGAGCAATGAATTAAAAATTCTTAATCTTTGTGTTTGTAATAGAAATTGACAATATGCAATTTTGTTTAATTATAATAAAGTTAATTTGTTTATCTCCTTCCTGACATCCATATTTCATACATGCAATCAGGAAACATGGAGTCCTGTAGTTTGACCCATTCTGGTAGAAATAGGTATGTATTAAGTGTTGGTATGTTTAGTGTTAAAAAAAAAGAAGGAAAGGAATTGTAGAAAATAACTTTGAACATAAAAATAATTTATTACATTGATTATTACTAGGTATTTTACTTATTTTTATATGTCAAAAATTAACGTGAGTTGATGCTCTCCTGCAACGCCTCTCTTATAACGGAAAAGATAGATTTACTGAGATGTCATCAGTCTGTAAAAGAGAGTTTAAGCAATTGATCCCTTCACCTTGGCGACAGATTTGGTGAGAACCTTGGAGACTTTGGCAATGAATGGAAAGATCTCGAAAGTGCCAGAATCTAGACGAAAAATCGAACAGGAAGAGAGTTATGAACTTTTCGTGAATTTTCCTATGAAACGTCATGGTTGGCCGGAAAAGTATAAATATGTTAAGAGCCGGATAGAGTTGATCTGCTTTTGGAGTCTGTCTTTCAAGTGCTAAGTTGTACAGTGGAGATTTGTGCGCTGTTAGAACTTTAAAGCTGGTGAGTGCTTATAAGTGCTGTTTTGTATGTGTTTGTATCACTAATCTTTACAAGTCTTGTATTTTCTGTTTGTGTGACGATTGAATAAATTGTGCTACCTGTGTGTTGTCAGGAAGATTTATGAATAAATCGTCATTTGTTGTTATCCTCCGAGTTGGATATTGATTCCTCACCCCCACAGAAGAAATTTTTGTAACAATACACACACACACACACACATATATATATATATATATATATTATTTCATGTTACTGTACTGGATTTTGATTGAGAAATCCTAGCTTCTTTTGTTTCCTTGTTTCTTTTGAAGAATTTTCTTTTAGAATTTCAAATAAGTTAAAGGGAAAAAATAATTTTCGGAATTATTTTACGAACAAAAAGGATAGATTTGTAACTGAAAGACAGAGACAGAGAGAATGTCTCAAAGTGATATATAGCTGAGTACTTGGTTTTGGGATACATAACCCTCATGGGCTTTAATTCCCAGAATTTACCATTCATATAAGATGTAACTGAACTTTGGTTTCTCACTTGCCTACGAGTTAAAATTTAATACATGAAAAATTTAGTGAAATTAATCGAGCAATAGTAAACTATTTTTAAAAAATGCATTAAAATTAAGTTTTTACTATCTGAAAAGTTAAAAATTTTACTTAGCTAAATTTAGTTTAATTATTATAGATGTGTTGTTTGGAAAAAGCTATTTTGTGAGAAATTTAATAGCATTAAAAGGTTGGCGGCAGTAGATATTATTATCCTGCTAGCTCGTCCAGTCTGGAGTTTTTGTAGGTTGTCTGGAGTTTTTCTATCAAAATTGAGAGGGTGTCTTCTGATTGGTTATTGTGGAGGTTGGTTATCAGTGGATGGGTGGGTTCAGGAAGGATTTTGTTGTTTTGTATGGCGGAGTTTTTTGAAGATGTTTTAGGGAAAAGATTTAATAATTAATCTATTAAAATTTCTCTGGGTCTTTGTAGTCGTCGATTATTTCGTATTAGGGTGTATTTTTCTATTGCTTGGATGGTTCTATTTGGGGAGGTATCAATTTTATGGAAGAAATTTTTGGATAACTTTTTTATGTAGGTTTTAAGTGAAGGGTATTTGATGGATTTTCTAATATCGTTATTGTATATATACCAATGGGCTTTGACAGTCATTCTGAGGGCTACATTTTAAGATTTTTTGAGGATATCGAGAATTGAGTTAACACAGGGGGACCAGACTGGATATGCATAGGTCAGGATTAGTCTCATTATTAGGGTGTAGATAAGCAATTTATTACGTTTATTTAATGTAGATTTGCGCGAGATAAGTGGATACATAATATGAACCGCAGCTTTATACTGCTTTTTAATTAGTGTTACGTGTTGTTTAAAAATGAGCTTTACATCCGACGTTACTCCAAGGTATTTTGTGGACCAGGACCTGGGGATTTTATTATTTACTAAGTAAATATCTGGTTCTGTCTTTTTTTTAAATTATTATTATTATTATTTTGGAAAAGAAGGTGGCCTCTGTCTTGGAAACGTTCAGTTCTCAATGTAATAATAACCATTATTTAGTTTCTTTTTTGCATATAGATAGATAAATAGGGATATATAACTTATTCCGACTTCAATAAAATGGATTTGGCTTAGCATGAGTCATATACAAAAATTCTAGCGAAATTTTTTCTCTCTTTCAAACTGAATTTTTCTGTTTTAGTAAAATTAATCATTGTGCGAAGTAACAAAAAGAAAATAAAAATTGAGAGTAAAACGGTTCGTGATATAATAACAACTTATATTTTAATGTGACTGGTACTTAAATGGGAATATTCGTTTTTTCAAGAGTTAAATATAGCTCATTTCAAAGTAACTTAAGTGAAATTATTTGTTCTTGTATAAAATCTGTTTTTAAAAATTATAAAGCTTTCAAATGTCTTTTTTTATTTATGGATTTTAACTAAATTTCTGAATGATGGTCGATTGAAATGCACATTTGCCGGCAATTTTTCTTTTTCATTACATTGGTTGTTTATAAAATATGTGTATTATGTTTTCCTCAAGCATTCGAGTTGACACTTTAATAATAATACGAACGAATAAGGAAGAAGCAGTTAATATTTGGATGGAATTTGCCGGTAACGCACCTTGTCATTACTCAGTTACCTCGGGTTCTTTCTCCCGGACAACTCGTGAACCATCAAAAAGATTGAAAAATGGACATTTCGAAGCTTTAGATCATTTTCAAAATATTTCTTTCAAACAGGAGTAAAGGATCTTTAGAAACAATACAAATTTTTTAGTATGTTATTTTGTGACTTTGGTAGAGGTTTCAGTTTTCTTTTTATTTCCTTTGAAAAAAAATATTGAAATTAAATTTCTGAATCTAATCAATGTAACTGTAGTGCAAGCGCAGTGGGGCGCTGCGATTGCTGTTTCGAAGTTTGGCTGCTTTGCTGTTTCCGAAACTCCAAGAAAGATTGTGATTTGGAGTTAAGAGACTGCTCAGCTGGTTCGCATCCGGGTTCTGAGCATTTTCCGACATTTCTATTTTTGCATCATTATATGGTCGTGGCGTATTTTGTTATTTGTTATGAAATGATGCGTCCTTGTAATTATGAATGAAATCTAATTGTATAGTGTATATAAATTTCTATTCTGTAAATATATTGTTACGTCATTTCTGTGTCTGTAAACACTGTTTTTAAACGACCTCTTCATTACTGCGAAAGATGGCCATGGTTCGTCAACTGACAGAAGGTGAAATAGTAAATGGAAGTACTCCAGAAGGTTAGTTTCTCATTTTCTAATATACCCAGCTACTCTAGAAGTGTCTTGTTTCAAAATTAGATTTATATGGGTCAGTAATTGTTTAAAATGTTCGATAATTTAATGTGTGTACAAGTTATGTTTTGGCGAAAAGAATGTGAAGGACAGTTAAATATTTTATTTATAATACTTAATTCGCCTTGTAAAATTACTTCGTCGTAACACAGAATTAAACTATCTGGATCACAATGAGCTTATTCTAGCAGTGTTTAGTAATTTGAGATTTTTTTTTGTGTATTGGGGCCTATATATTTTTTTGACTGTATCGTTTTGTAATTGGAAACTCGCATATGTTCAACAATGCAGTCTTGAACATTAATTCTATGAAATATCTGTTCATTTTAAATTAAATTATTTCAAATTTATATATTTTATCACAAATACTCCAAATGTTACGTAGAAGTAACATTTATGAATTCGTGTTTTGTAATCGAGTTCCTGTATTTACAATTTTCACGAGTACATTTTTTGTATGTATTAACATGATTATTCAATTGTTCTTTGGTAATTTAAAATTTTTAGCTTTATTCTTGTGTATTAATATTTAGTAAATAATCTTCAAGTTTAATTTTCTGCTCATTATTAGTTTTTTTATATTTGCTTTTTTGTTTGTGTTGTATAGAATTTTTAAGGCATTAAAATATATTAGAATGTCATATATATAATTTAATATTGAGCATCATAATTATTTTATCAATAAAATAAATGTATTTTGGAGACTTTAAGGTTTTTTGTACTAAAAGTTTTAATTCTGTTTTTGAAAATATACTAATATCAATTCATAACATTTACTATTGAGAAAATATTATTTCAAAAGTTTTCTTCTTTTTTTTTGTTTTGGTTACAAATGAGCAACAAATTTAAACTTGTTTATATTTTGAAGTTTTTACAGTGTATATATGCTGTGCTGTATATCATTTATGCAGAGAAGACCAATTAAATGCCTGGTAGCATTTTGAAGCATTTAAATATTTCAGACTTCATTAGATAATCAGAATTCATACTTTTAAATTTACTATTAAGCTATGCGAAGTATTCTTTTGGGGTAATTATTGGTACTGAACTTGAAGCTTCTGCTTAATCAACCATATGCATAATATATATTTATGTATGAAATAATCTGTTATAATCACTTAATTTTTCGAATAAAGTTTAAATAGATTTTTACATATCTAATATGCTTATCAGTTTGTTGTAGTATAGTTGACAAGTCTTTAATAATTATGCTATCATTTGAAAAATGTTGCACGTAAAGTTCTTGTATATACTTATTTATGTAATAATTATATGAAATAAACTGTATTAAAAATAAAAATGTGTTGAATTTTTTTAGTATAAATTTTTTTAAATGTTTCATAACTTTGTTTAATTAGTTTCATAAAAATTATTAAAATATTTTTTGTAGATGATGGTCAATCTTCTGAGCCAACCAAGTGTCTTAATAGTCGACCACCATCACGTAGTTCATCTGCTGGTAGTAAGCGAAATTCTCCTACGTTGCCTGCACTTCAGTATTCTAAGGTAATTTTTGTTGCTTCATAGTTTATTTCATATTTATCTAATTATCTTAAGTTAGATTTAGTGCTACGAAAGAGTAAAATGATTAAAATTTAAAAACTAAACTTGACTTTTTTGTAGATTGGTAAGATGTTTTGAAATAGGAGCAAATGGTAGTTATAAAACTTAATAATCTTTAAATTTTTATATTTTTTTAATTCATTATTTGTCGCTAGACAGTAAAATACATTTATTTTAAAATAATTATTTTTGGGCTTAGTTTTTTTTACTTGTCCCATATAATTGCCGTGTAAGGCAAGTGTGATACAGGTTTAAGAATGGCAGCTGTTATTTTTAGAAATCCGATTGTTAAATAATACCTAACAATATAGAATAAACTAATGTAAGAAATTAACCACTGCAAATATAAATGTTGAAACTTATTATTATATTGATGTAACATTTTAATTTATGAAATAAATGTTTATCTGTCAATATGCAAATGTTGTAATCTTGCACATAAAGTTCACCATTCATTATGGACTCTCTTAATATGCTTGTAGTTTAAAAATTGTCTTCTTCGGAATGGGTGTGATTTTATTTTTATGCATGTGTGTTAATAAATCTGACTTAGATGTATTATATCAGTTTTGTCATTTATATTTTAGTTTAATTTAGATGGTAAAACAATATATTTATGAGGTATGTTAAGTATTAAAAGTGAATTTTGAATTTTAATTATTTTGAGCTTTTAAAATTATGAAAACTGGTTTGCAAAAGGAAAAGGTACTTGTCTATTATAGTGGCACCCGTCAAATTACAATTACGCCAACTCCTCGCCAAACTCGTAAAGCCTATCTTTTGATACAACTTACTTGGCAATATTCCTCAGTCACTTGACACGTGTAGTGACCGGTAATGAAAGAATGGTCCCACTGTAGCTCATGCATGTCTTAAGAGACGACTTAAACGGGTATTCAGTGTCTGGTGGTATTGCCAGACACCCTGCCCTAGGGGATTATATCAGGGGTCCTCAGGGACTTGCCTTCTTCAGGTAAGTACAGGCATCATGACCCTGAGGAACCTTAGTGATCATTTTCTTTCCCATGGGGTTGACTCTCTTTGTTAAACACAGGTGACGCACTCCCGGGATATCCTAGCAGTCCTTCTCTATTTTTGACCCTCTTTCTTGTCCACCAATTTCTTCTCATCTAGACCACAGTTTAATCTTGTTTGGCGCGGCATGCCCATATTTGGCTCTTACGCCAATAAATTTTACATTCACTCACTCGCTCTTCAGTCACTTGACGATTAATCATTGGGTGCCGCTATAATAGACAAGTACCAAAAAAAAACTAGATAAAAAATAAAAAAATTTGTATTGAATAGTTTATACTGTTGTACTATGCAAATACCAAAATTTAAAATATGATTATGGATTGTACTCAAAAGATTTTTATTTAAGTAATAAACTTAATTTTTTTGTTTTTGAAACATAATTGTATTTTTTAAAATATTTTAAATGCAGAACTTATTGGAGTAATTTTTAATAATTTATTGGTATTGAATTATAAGGTAATTCAATGTTTATTTAGATATCTATCTTTGTTTTGAAATATCATATTAATTTTCACTGAATTGTTTTTTTTTCTTTGTATAACTCTTAATCAGTTTCTAATTTTTAATTAATTCAAATTTGGTAACTATTAGATTTTTTTTTTCCATTATAAATTCAGAATTATGAATGATTTGAAGTGAAACCTGTAAAAAAAACCCCATAGCATTAAAATTTGAGTCCAAATACTTACCCGAGTAGAATATTAATTTTTATTGTGTATAAAATTATTCTTTTTAAAAAGTTAATTTATGGAAATATTATCAGTTTGTTCTTATTTTCTATGACCAGTTTATTAATTCATTTCAAAGTGTTTAATGCTTAGTATTTTTGTTTAAAAAAAGTATTTATAATGTAGTCTAAAATCGATTAGTTTCTACTTTATTGCTTTAATTTTTTTATACTTTGTATTTCTTATTTGATTGTTATTTTAATACTTTAAATATTTGTGTGTGTTATTTTTTTAAGAAATATTGTAAATTGTATGTTTTTTGAATTTTTTATTAAATTGGTTGATTTATTATTTTATAAACATATTTTGTACTGATTATTTAATCTTGAAAATCTGAGATTAATATAATTTCAGAAGTATTTTTTCATAACTTTTTCTTGTATAAATGACTGCAATGCATAAATGGTTTTTTGTATTGTTAATAGTCATTTTATTTACACTTAAGTGTATAAATGCATATATTTACTATAAAGTTCCTTTTAATATTCTCTCTCATTCAAGATAAAATAATCTATTTCTAAAATAATAACTGTATTACAATTTAAAATTTTGTTATTCTAATGTGTGAAATGTGTTTGAACATATTTTTTCATTTGAGAGAAAATTCAGTTTATATATATATAAAAAAAAAAAAAAAAAAATGAAAGGAAGTTCCTTAATTATTTAATTTAATTTCAGATTTAGAATTATCAAATGTTAGTATAAATTTAAATTAGTTAAGTAGAATTTAAAAAAAAAAAATTTACCTTTTAGATTGATAAAATGAGAAGTTTTCTGACTGACAAAGTACTATTTAATAGTTTAAAATTTTCTGAAAGATTTGAATGCAGGATAGTAGTATTTTTCTTTTGGGGATTGTGTATGTTTTTTGCATGTAATCCTATTAGTTTTTTGCAAAATTTGTGATTATTTTGTGTTGAATCAAATTGCTATATCATGCTGAGAAAGCACACTCTTTTTTTTTAGTAGTATAAATGTTCTTAATGTGGGTTTGTTCTGGAAATATTTTATGATTCTAAAATGGGTTTGGCAACAGTTTTGTGATAAGATTTGCAAAAGGTGAATTTTTTTTGTTATGAATTAACATTATAAACTTTAAATTATTTTCTTTGTGTATATATTATATTGTATAAAAATGTATTATATTGGCTTAAATAACATTGAAATGTATTATAAAGACCGTGTACTTGCAATGCTTATTGTATTTTGTTGTAATTATATTATGTGTGAAATAAGAACTATACTGAGTGTATTTTTGCTATAATTAAAGGTACTTATGTATTATACAATATTTTGGAGCAGTTTTTAAATACTTATATCTACAAAAAATGCAAGAGTATTGGTAACTAGCATGACTTGCATTTTGTGGAAACCGTATTTTGAGTTTGTTAAAATTTAATGAATATTTGTTTCATTTTTACAAATGATTTTAAGTATATATTCTTGCATAAAATTTTATTTATTGATTGGAATATTTTGTTATATTTGTAGAATTCATTTTTCTTTTCTTGTAGAGATAAAAACTTAACTCTTTATATTTTTTTTGTTTTGAAAGTAAAATGCTTTATTAAATTCCTTTTGTTAGTTAAAATTATTGATTCAGTTTAAATTAGTTTTAAGTAACAGTTGATAAGTCATATAAAGAATACCATAATTCATTTGTAATGTTTAAAATTTCTATGCTAACTTCATGAATCTTGTAAGAAATTTTATGAACTACCTTAATACTATTCTTCATATTAATATGATATGCAATATAATAGTAAGAATTTCTGTTTTTAATTGTTAAAGGTTTTAAAAGTTGTTATACTTTATGCTCAATATTTAGATGAAGAAATTGTTTGTTTTAAATGTTTTTGAAATGGACTTGTTTTTTATTTTAAATTTTTTTATTAGGTTAACTTAATTAGCAATGTTTTTGTAATTTGATTTTCCATCTTGAAATGTGTTTGTTTTTGTAGGAAGAATTAATGAAATATTCCAACTCCCCTTTATCAAAGACTTGGCCTTCTAGACTGGATCCTGCATATAATAAGTAAATTTTTTAAAAAATTTCTCAAATATAGGTTTAAAGATTTTTGATTTTACTTTGTATATTTCCTCATTAAATTTATAGTTAAGTTATGAAATAGTACAGATGATATTGAATATCTCCAAATAGGTAATTTTCTTTTGTTGAAAATTGCTGCCATGGAAACTTAATTATCCTTTAATAACTGTCAAATATTATTCCAATCTGTTTTTATTAGTCTCATGTTTTGTGTAAATTTAAATTTCAAGTATTTTTCAAAATATTAAACATTCTTAGACATGAAACATATCTTGTTGATTTTGTTACTTATGAAACAATTTTTAAAAAATGTACATGATTTTGATACTAAGATGATGATTAAAAAGTATATAAATAGCTGCTTTTAAAAAAAAAAATTACAAAAAATGTGTGCAACAAAAAAAAATGATAATTTTTTTTCTTCTGACTCACTATAGAATAAACCCCGTGAAAGTTCTGAACTGGAATTTTTATTACATTAAGAATATTAAAATATTTTTTTAAATAGAAAGGCCATTTTTAGTTTTCATTAACTTATTGCTTATCTTAGTATTAAAATTGTATGAATCAACTATTAAATAATCTTAAATTCTCTACAAAATACATTTATATTAAATTTTGTTAGATTACTTTAACCAGTGTTAAATATATAAGATGTGACAAAAAAAAAATAACCAGAGTGATTGATCTGCAGACAAACTGGGCATTTGTCAAGATCACACTGCATGTGGATGAGTTGTGTGACATCTTTCCATTCTTGCCAACAAGTTTCCTTTTTGTAGAATCAAAATAAAGATTATTTTAAAAAATATAAAATTTACATATTTTGACATTCTTCAAAACATGCATTGATATATTAATTGAAATTAATGTTTTCGTTTAAGTTGAAAATCATAATGAAGTCTTAAATTTGGTTTTTAAGTTTTTCATTTCTAAAATTCAGCTCTTAAAATTATCTGCTTTCAACCTTATTTAAAAAGTGTAGTTAATGTTTAGATTGAAAAGAGAATTTCATTTGCATTTAAAATATTGATACTTTTTAGTTTGAATCAGCACTAACCCTTATGACATAAATGTTGGCTTAAAATCTTAGACTGGAATGGTAAGTCACAATCATTCACAGCTTTTGATAAGAGAAAATCACATTTGGAATAGAATTATCATTGTTGCTTTATTAACTAGAAATAACTAAATGTGCTTCTACAGTATATTTAACTTTATAATATTTATAAAAAAATTATTTCAATATTAGATACTTTATTTTTATTCTATACTGTAAAGAAATCAAATGTTATCTTAGGAAAATATTTTATGGTATTGTAGGTCTCATTATGAAAATCTTTTTAACTATGAATTTAAACTCTTTTCATTCTTTTATCAAATTACTGTTGAATTTGCTGTACACAACAAATGAGAAATAATCTAAATTTAACTCTAACATTCCTAAAAATATTATACGATTAAAACATGGAATAAAAAAATTAATTTTTTCAGTAATACTTCTCAAATTTTATTTGTTTGCATAAGCCTGAATATAATATTTTAGTATAAAATTCGGTATCCGAGAGATGTATTGTATAGTTTTCATAGAAACCCTGCTTTAAGAATTGGATCTTTAAAGAGGTATTTGTCAGTATGCAATGAATAGTATATAATTTTAAAAAAATTAACTGGTGTTCATGAAAACGTGATGGAATTTTAAGAGGGGAGAAAAATTATTTTTTTCAAAGTAACAAAAGTTATGCTTGAATTTGATAATATAATAAAGCTTGGAAATTTTGATGTAATGTAGTAAAGGATTCAGGAAGGGTTTTATGAAATTTAATATGTACAACTGTTAGTAATATTTTTTATTATCTATATTAAGTGCCACAGGGAAATGGGATCCAGAGCGCTGGTTTATGAATCACCGAAGTGATCGACTGATGCCTCTTGATGAACCTCGTTCAAAACGCGAGAGGCAAGAAGATGGCATTGTTAGTCACAAGAGGAAGTCTTCTGACCCTAAAGAGCGTATTAAGGAAGAAAAAGATGATATAGTACTAAGTCCCCAAAGAAGGAGCTTTGGCACAGGTTGTCATGTCATCCAACAGTCTTCTTTGGCTAGGAGGCCTGGTAGTCCTACTGATGGAAGAGATTCAGAAAGGTAACTTTGAATTGTATTGTTTGGAGTATTTAAAGTATACTGTGTGGTTCATTTTGAACTTGGGCTTAAGTAAGTTGTTAAAAACAGTCAAAGAAATGTTTGTTCAACAAAGCAACATTTTCTAAATCTTTTATTTGCTTGTAAAGTATGAAAAAATCAGTTGTCTGATTATCTCTTAAAGCTTTTGAGGGTACTAATTATATGTCTAAAAGGTATAAATGATAGCCTGTCATTTAAAATTTATGTAGAATAAAAACACAAATGTGAAGAGTAATTAATGTAAATATTTTATAGACTGGTGAATATAAATTTCTTGGTTGTATGAGGAAGAGAATGTTTCTTCATAAAAAAAATATTTTGCATTTAAAAAAGTTCCTGTTAAATCTTAAAATCTCAATTATACAAATATAAAACTAGGTATAATTTTAAATTCTAATGAATTAATTTATGGCTCATGTATGGAATTTAAATTAATTGTATTTATAATATATTCATTATAATATAAAATTCAACTACAGCTAACTTTTATTGTTGAAGAAATATTTGAATTTTGTTTAACCCTAGGTAACTAAACATTCATTTAATAGACTACTGACCCTTACCAATTTTACAAATTCATTATGTTCCTATTGTTCTCATGCCCTCTCACTCACTTTACCTTTATAACTAGTAAAAGGATTTATCCAGAGGTGATTACTTTATGACATTTACTGTAATCAGCACCTAACATTCAAATGTTTAGTGATAATATGCAAATGTTTGCGATGTTCCCTCGGAATGAATATTGAAACGCTCTCGGAAGTCACGATTATAAGTGCTACAAAGAAATGCAGGTATTATACTTTCTGTGTAATTAAGAAATGCAGAATGAGAAAGTATATATGCAACTATTGCATGCTGGCTATTTGCGAAAAGCACACTTCTAACATTTGCTGAAAGTGCAAACCCTTATTTTTTATCACTTTACTGTTTTTTAATTGTAAAATTCTATCTTTTTTTTTCAAGTTACACTAATTTGTTTGAAAAAAAAGAAAGGTAATGAATTATACTTCTTTGAATTTGTAGTCCTTGAGTCGAATGACTAGTAACTAAGTAACTCTAATTTAAGTTGAGTTATCTGGGGTAAAATTGAATTTCAGTAAAGGTTTACAAATTGAGTAAATACATATGTTTTATTTTCAAATTATTTCTGAGTATATTTCAGTAGTTTCAAATTAAAGTGGTATGTCTTATGCATTGAAATGCATCCAATTTTATTTTTAAATTAACCTTCTATTGTATGATGTAAAATTTTTAAATTATTTTTTACTCACTTTTTTAACATGATCAATCAATATTAAGTGTAAAAAAATTATAAAGGAAATTTTTTGTTCATTGTCACCTTTATCACATTTCCATAAACATTTCACATGTCATAATTGTTGGTTTTGTGTCACGTGTGTAGATTGATGTTTGATTTTTTTATAATTGTTGATTATAACTCATACATATGAATAACTCATTCATATGAATGCTTTTGTCCAAATCATGATTCTAATTTGAATGTTAAATGTGAATTACCTTTTTTGAAAAGAGCCACGTAATTAATATAGAGTACTTATAATTTGGTTTTGTTTTGTTAAGTCAAATGATTAAGTTAAATCAATGGTCAGATTATTTTGTCAATTTTTTGTTCATAAATTAATAATCTTTTCTTTTCTCTTGAAAATTTACTTTTTATAATGCATGTTTTTATCATATATCGTTTAAAATGAAGAATATGCAGAATTTATAAAATGGTTATGTGAACTTTCATGGTATTTTTGATTATAGCTTGGAACTATTCAATTTTTCCATAATCACAATGCATATTTTATACAAATTATGTAGGAATTTATATATACATGTTTTTACAGACTTAATTGTGTTTGTTATTGTAATGAAATGTAAATATTCAAATCTTAAGCTTCAGAGAACCATCCAGGAGAATTGGTAGTGGACGTATCATAACTAGAGACAGAGACCAGAGGGACTGGGATCGTGATAGAGAATATGGTTATGGCAGCAGAAGTGATCGTAGGGATAGGTTTGATCAGGATGATTCTGATAAGGATTTGAGAAGATATTCTGGTCGATATAATAGATCTGATCGACGTTCAAGAGGTGGTGAGTTTTTATCTTCAAGATTTTTTACATTGAGTTACTTTTAAAAATTTATTGAAATTCAAAAGCAAATTTTCTTTCCTTTATTTTTTTGTTTGTATAGTATATGCATTTTCACTATTTTTGAGACTTCTCATATATTAAGTGTGTATTAATCAAATGTATATATTATAGTCTTAGAGTTAACATTTTTTTTTAGTTATGTTGAATTGAAGAACTTCTCAAAACATCTAGCTTTTCTAATTATGAAAAACCTTTATGGCATATTAGCTGTACATTTTGAAAATTCCTATATAAAGCTTCAGCTATAGCATTAAAAAAGAATTTTGTTGTAGATTGTAAAATTATTTTAAAAAATCTTTGTTTGTTGATTTATATAAAAATATATTTGAAAATTTCTTTTAAAATTTTTTGAAAAAATTATTTCAAAACTAATAAAGTATTTATTTGGTATTACTATATGGATGAAAAAAAATTGTTGCATTTATTTATTCGATATTACATTTATAAATTTTTTCAAGAATTTTCATATAAATGGTACGTAAATTGTATCTTGAAAGTATTGAGTTTGTTTTTTGATCAACTTATTAAAAAAATCGTTAATGTCTATTTGCATAAATTATAGGTCGAGGAGACCGCATTGATGAAGTGGAGCCTGAATGGTTTAGTGGTGGTCCGACTAGTCAATCAGAAACAATAGAACTTGTAGGGTTTGAAGATCCTCATAATGATGGGGAAGGCCGTAAGCCAGCTAAAAAGAAAAGATCCAAGCAGAATTCTCGTCGTTCCAGTTTGAAATCAGATGAAGGTGAGAGGACTGAAACTGTTCAAGCTGAAGATAAAGGCTCTCAAAAGAAAAATAGTAAGTAAACTTTATTTTCGTGAAAGATTTTTTTGAAATATCTATATACTTGTTATATTTTAAAATAAAGGAACTTATTGAGTAATGTGACGAGCAATGAACTTTCATAATAAAAATAAATTGGAATTTAATATTCTGATTAATTTTAATTTGTTGACTGTGATGCATGCCATTGTTTTATCTTGTTGATAATCAAACTGTTACTTAATTTAGTTTTTTTTTATTTGAAGATTTGATGCATTTAATGTTTCTTAACCTCTTCACAATAGTGCCCATCTCTCTGGCTCATATCTAAACAGTGGCACTTCTTTTTAATGCACTGAGCGAAAAGGTCAATGTGCTTTCGCTCATTTAAGCTTAAATAAAAAAAAATTTACCTGCAATTAATTTTTAATATTAAAATAGATAATATACTTTTGATGACAGTATTTTATTATTCAAAATTTTTTACTTTGGTTTTATTGAAATAAAATTGCTGGTAAAGGTTAATATAAAAAATGTAAATAAGTTTAATTGGGCTTATTTAGGCATCATCTAAACATACTGAAATATCTACTTAATTGACTGTTAATTTTTAATAGCTGTTAATTGTAGAAGCATCTGCTTCAGATTAATATCTTTTTCTCTATGCTGTGTCAGTCAATCAACCGATAATGCCCGGCAAGTTTGTGTTGTCATTCATTTTAAAATGTAAATAAAATGGTGTTTTTAAGTATTAAGAGTCTGTCTCACTTAGTTTTATGCAAGTTGTGGCTTTATCTATAATCAAGGGCCATCTTAGGCCCTTCATGAACTTGTATTGTTAAAATGGATGAAAAAATTCCAGTAAAAAAGATATGGTAATTTTTCCATTTTGCTGGCGCAAATCTCGCCAAGCAGATTTTGTTGGCAACAACACACAGTATAAACATAAAAAAAGTTATTACACTTGGCGTCAGTTGTATCATTTTTGCAACTTTATCACTTGCTCCGACGAAATGGAAATTTCCAAAGATTTTTGTTGTAAAATCCTTTACTAGTTGAAGAGGAAGAGCAAAACTACAGTAGTTTGATTATGTTGAAGTGGATTTTAAGATGATTGGGAAGAACTGGCAGGACTAAAGCAAAAAGCAGGTAATCTTGGAGGAATCTTCAAAAGAAGCCATTGGTTTGTTGAATCAAATAAAAAAAAAGAGAATTTAAAGAGCTATTGAAATATGTTTACATTGACCTCTTAGATGAAACCATTAGCAATCTGTTGTGAACTGTCAAGGTCAAAGAAAAATGTCTCAATAATATCTCTTAAAACCAATTGAGAAGACATAGTGCACCATCTATTGGATTTTAAAATATTTGAATTTTACTCCTCATAGGCATCTCAAATTTGTTAGTCTTTCTTAAGAGAAAAAAAGTTTTTTTCATCAGTGCAATGCCTGTATTTCAGGGGTGAATTTCTTTCGTATCATATTAGGAATTAATGTCCTCAAAAGATTAAAGCTTGTTACTTCAAGATTAATTTTTATCTAAAGTGTGTGAATGTGCTATTTTAGTGCTATTTTTTTAAGAATAAATACTCTTGCAGGTGAACCAAAGCAAGAAGAAGTGAAACAAACCATAGCAGAAGTAAAGGAAATGGAGGAAGCTCAGGATTCTAATAAGTCTGCTAATACTGGTTTTGATTTGGATCAGTTATTTAAGATGGATTGGATATCTGGTTTACCTAGTTTAATTCAGGTAATTAAGACTAATATTGTGTGCAAGAAACAGGAAATCTATAATTCCCTTCTTATTAGTATTAGTCTGTATATATATTTTTATACAAGATTCGTGTTTTTTTAAAAGTCTGAAGTTCTTAAGCTTTATTTTAATATAAGATTAATTCAATTGTTACTGATTGAAATTGTAATCCTTGGTTTAGGGGGATCCTTCAGGGTATTTAATTTATCTTAACTGAACATTCTTCTTCCTTTAAGTATTATTTTCAGGCCATTATTAATGTTTTGCATTAATATGGCTGAAGATATATTGATTAAAGTTTTGTTTCTGTAAGTGTTATGTTACATATTTAAGCAAATATTTCTTCAGTGCAAATTATTCTCTATCTTTTATGCATATTGAAGCAAGATAATTAATATTTTAGAATGAAGCACCACCTGAAAATACTGACAAAGAAATTGGTTGTAGCCGTTTTAGTCAATGGTTTCGTAAAGAAAGTCCAGTTCCAGAAGGTAACGAGTCTGGTAACAACAGCAGAAGATCTTCGCTGCACGAAGAGCTGATTGTTAATGTATTGAATAGTAAGCTACATTGAATTCTAATATTTTTTAATGATATAATACTTCCTTATTCTTGTTTTTCTGTTTTTGCTTTATTTGTTTATTCTTACTAACTTTTCACTAATTTTTTTTTCCCTTGCCTTTTTTTAAATATTTTTAAAGGTATTGTTGAACCACAAATAACGATACCATCTCCAACAGAGAACTCATCTGACAACTACTTTGCACCCATTAGCCCTGCCCTTTCTCATTCTCCAAATTATGCTTTGCCCCAAAAAATGCCATCCAGCACAAGCAAAGATATTATGGAGATACTCCAATCTGCTAATTCGGGTAGCGAATCGTCTATCAATGGAGTTACTCGTAAGGGTAAAGAAAACAGAATTGTAGTTTTAGTTTGACTGCAGTGGGAAAGAATATGGTTTTGTTGATTTCTTTTTATTTATTTTCATACTCTTTTAATTTATTATTTCTTGTGATTTCTTTTTTTTTAAAAAATGTTTTTTGATATATTTAGACTAAAATCAAAGTAATATTTATTTTTGTCCTAATTTATTTTGTAATCCCTTAATTTTTGTTATACTATTTTAATTTCGATCATGAGCAATGCTTTAATGGTTAGAACATCTAATCCATATTGCATTTAATTCTTTTAAAATATTTTGCATGTTAAGTAAAATATGCAATTGTTTTGAAGATATTTTGAATTTTAAACAGCATATTTTTGATATTCATTATCGTGACTAAAATTTTTGCATAATCTCTGATACTGTACTCGTTTATGTAAGCTATGAAAAATATACAGATTGCAAAAAATTGAAATTGCTTAAATGAGACTTCATTTTTGCTGAAACATTAATACTATACTCTAAATAAGTTTCATCTAATTTAATTTCTGTTGATTATCAGAAATTATTTGAAATTTTAAAATCTTTAATTTTCTTAAACAATTTAAACTTTATTTTGTAATTCTAGATATTTTAATAATATTATAGAATATACTGTAGATGAAATGAATGTAAAATTTAATTATATTAGAATTGTTACTTATTCCCATTTATCAGTATTTGAAAATTTTTACTAGACTTCTTTGAATATAATATAGTCTGCAGTAAAGAAATATATTGTATTGAAATATATATGTATGTATGAAATATTGATTTTTTTTATGGTTGAAATATTTAATTCATACATATATTTTCTTGTGCAATTTCAGACAGTAAATTTAAAAAAAAAAACAGTTGAGACATAATCAATACACTTACAATGTCATTCAAAATTAGAACATATATCATTTGAAACAATTCGTTAATATTAAGGTCAAGAAAATCTCTATATTCTAATTTTGCTGTACAGTATGTTAGGAAATTTTCCTGCAGTAAATGATTAACTTCATTACTAAATATGACTTAATACATTTTCAATATTTAACATAAATTTAGATGTTAATTGTTTGGACTGTTAAGCGATTACACTTAATAGTTTATCCCAAGTGTCGCCAGGCACCATGTCTGCTTATGAATTATCCTAAGCATCACTAAAGAACTTACAAAAATGTTCTTTTAGGTGTTTTTTTATATTCAAAATTTCGCAATTTTGGGTCGCCCTGCAAAAAAAAAAATGGTCTTAAGTGGTTAAACTATTTATTCTATTTTCATTTTTTAACTATGTATTTTCAGTTACTATCGCACATGTCTTCCATTTGGTAAGTTTCCATTGTTGTGGTAAACAATAGTAGGATGTTACTTTATCTACAATATAGGAATTTTGGAAACAAATGAATAATACAAAAATAAAGTAGTGTAATTACGTAAATTAATCCACCAACTCTATCCTGACACTGAGAGTAATTTAACTGTTTAATTTATTTAAACATATAATAAATTGAAACAGGGCATAATATTGGGAGTTACCCACTTAGAGATCAGTTTTTCCAAACTGACATTGGTTAAGAATGGAAATTGTTGAACTTTAAAGAGATTCTATTGTATGTTGATCATTGTAGTTTATTTTCATGTTTACATGTAATTAATGGGTATTTATTTTAGCTAAAGGAGTTGCTCAAAAAAATTTTACATTATATTTATTTCATATTTTTTTTTGTTTTGATAAGACTTTTATTGTTTTGAAATTGCTTCTTGTTTCAGATTTTTGATAGTGTGGCAGAAAGTTATGTTGGAATAATATTTATATTTATCAAACTTTAGAATAATTTTAAATCATTATCTTTAATACAGCTTTTGACATGTATATTAATCAAGAACTATCTTACAAATTATTATAGCTGCTCAACCTTAATTCTTACTGAGGGCATTTTAAAACATTTCGTTACGAGAATCTTAAGCCATTTAATTATGATTAGGTTTATATTTGTTGCGATATAGACAACTTTTTATCATGGCTACTTAAATGTTAATTAGTGCTAAATTTCTATATGGATTCACATATTAATTACTTTTTGTGCAATTTGTTAAAATTTTCAAATTATATGGCATTTTTTAAATTTAGATATTAATTTTCAAGTATTAAATGTAATGAACTATAAAATTGTATGGATTTTTTAAATAAAGATTGGGTTCTTATTAAATATAAGTTTTAATCATTATTTTAATATAATCCTACTGTATCTCCTTTAGAACCTCCTAAAACAGTTCAAGAGCTGGAAGCTAATCTAAAGAGAATTGTTTTGGGAGACAAGAAGAAACCATTAGAAGAGAAATCTGCCTTTGATAAATTGGTAAGTTTTATTTAGAAAGTAATTCCCTTCCCCCTTCAAATAAGTTACTTATTTTAGTTTTTCTGTGCTTACAACTGAATTTTTTTTAAATAGCTACAGCATATGTCGGATTCTAATAACCAGCAGGCAGCATCCTTGAGTATGGGACCTTTAGATAAATCAAAAGCTTTACAAGAGCAAGATCTTCTGCAGGACATGCTTGGAGGAGCCCAACGTTCTTCTCCACCTGTTCAAAAGCCGTTTAATATGTTTGAAGACAAGCAGACTATTTTTAAGATGCCTTCTGGTACTGTATCTTTTATATTACATTTTTTTTAAAGTATTATTGCTAGGAATTTTGCTGTTATGATTAAAACTAGAGACAAAATATACCATTTTATTAAAATGGATATGAGTCAGTTTTTAATTTTAATTCCAATATTAGTTGTATTAATCAGATGTGAAAGACATTAATTAAAAAAATTATTTCAGTTTAGTAGAAAATTGGCAATTTAGTAATATTTGCATTTAACTGATGAAGCAAATTATTTTTTGTCCTGAAATAAATGAACAGATTATAAATGTAAATTAATATATTTTTGATTAAAATTGACTAATTCTTTCTTTGAAATATTAACTACAACTAACTTTTTGAAGAAAATTAATATTATAATTGACCTTCAAAGGAAGAAAGTATTTGAATTACTGGGATGAATGTTAAATATAATTGATGTACGACTCGCGATTTTGAATTTAATCTTCACAAACTGTCCTTATAAGGAAATGTTATGCAAACGAATTCTATCAATATTCATTCAAAACAAATTTCTGAATGATAATATTCTTAACAGAAAAATATAAATGCTTCCCTGTCATATAGTTTTTATTACCTCTCAAAATCTTTGTAAAAAATACCCATATACCAAAATGTAAACAAATTACAAGTATTACTTCACTTTATTTCAAATCAATGTAATTGCATCATATCATTTGTGTTAAAAATGTAAGAATTTATTTCATGCAAAGTATTTAAGGTATTTAAGATGTCATACCCAAATGATATGTTAACCATACTATTAACTGACAAACCATCAGTATTATGTAAATTATTAGTTATATATGGTGTAAGATGCAGTTGCTTCCATTTTTTTAGACTTGTGTTATCAGTCGCATAAGTTGTTGGAATTTGGTAAATAACATTAATTTTACTTGTTAAATCGAATAAAAAATGCAGGTCACTTTCTAAAAATTCAAATTAAAATTTTTTTGATGTTCTGAAAATAAAGTTAAAATCTTTATATTCTAATTTATTTCGATAAATACATTGGTTCTATAAACAATATCAAGTCGTAAATGCTTTCAGCTCTCTGCTGTTTGTATTATTTATAAAAAACTCCTCTTTTTATTACATCAGAATTCATTTACAGTTGCAGTCAATAAACCAATCTGAAAAACATGGTATATACTTTTGGTGTTCACCTTTTATGTTCGAAACTAGGGATGGAGAAATGAGCTGACTCTATAACATTTATAATTTGTAATAAAAATACCAGCTTTATTGTAATGTATCTTCATTTGTATATCTCCTAATGACTGTGAACTTTGCTTATCTATATTAGGATTTTACATTAAATATTATGGCTGCTAAAATTCTATAAGTGTAAAATGGTCACAATAATTATTGATATCATTAATTTGTAATGCCATACTGTTTAGAAAAGAAAATATATTCTTTTATCAGCTATTGGAATTCAGTTGGATGAATAAAATGTTGACACTTCTACCAAAGAAAAAGTAGTGATAGGCTACTGGACTCATGAATTAAAAATATTGCCAAGAAGTAATAGAATTATAATGAAATGCAATTTATTAGTAGATAGTTTTCAACAATGTTGCAATGTCACTCATAAAGTTCATTCCTGTTCTGAGTTAGATATTGATAAGTCAGAGGCAGCATGTGAAGTTTATAATTTTATGTATACCTTATGTTTGAAGCTAAGTGACTTGAGGATGGAGACATTGAAGAGATATTGATGGAGAAAGTGCAAAGATTGTCTCCACATTGTGAACTATTTTGAGAAGTGGCACATGTGCATGGAATTGTGAATGACAGTGGTCTGTGCAAAGTAGAGTGTACACATTGTAAAAAGTATTTGTCAACATTTAGTGTGTGTGTGGGGGGGGAATCTAATGTACATATGGAACATAGCTTCACAGCATTAAGTCTCCAGTTTTCAGAGTAATATGGGGTTAAATCCATTCAATTACATAGCTTAAACTTTATGAATATACTTTCTTTTATGATTGTAAATTATTTTCATCCCTAAAAATTTAGATGTATTTCCACAAAATAAAAAAAAATGCAACTCCTTTTTAATTTATTGTATTATTAATAGAACAAAAGATACATGTATTATTGCCAAAGCTTGTCATTATAAGCATTTGTGGCCATTTAAACTACAGCCAACTAGGAAGTGCAGTTGGGGGGGGGAGCCCATACATTAAAGGTTACAATATCAATTTTAGAGGAGTAGTTTTACTAATTATATGTTTTAAGAATGTCACTAAATTATCAACTCTTTTCAGGAGTATCATCATCAGCATACTCTCAGCAAAATCAAAGTTCTCAAAATGATGCATTTGTCCATCTGCTTCAACAAAAGCAGCAAGAACAATTGCAGCAGATGCAACATCAACAAATGCAAGAGCAGCACCAATTGCAGAACCATCTGCAACAAAACCATCAACACAACCAAAATGTTGGCATGCAAGGTTTTACTCTTGATGTACTGTCGAAGATCTTGAATAACCAGGCACAAACTGCAATCAGCCCAGTTTCACCAGGTCTTCAACAGTCATCTTCTGGGCAGTCCTTGAATAGAAATGATCAGAACTGTAAGATTTGTAGATTCTTTTAATTTTAATTTTTACGTGTTATATGGATCAAATATTTATTATCTATAAAAATATGCAAAATTTGTTGTGAAATGTTTAAAATCAAGATGGTTGGTATTGAAGTTTTTTTTTTAATTAGAAAAATAATTTATAATGCAAATATATCTACTATAATATTTTTTGGCTAATGGATGAATCTCATATTTATGGGAGGGAATTTAAATGAACATAATGATCAAATAAATAATCAATTGTCCATATTCATGACAAATGTGTTTATTTATATGTGTGTGTGAAAATATATGTACATTCTGCAAAATTAAACTGATGCATGTTAAATCTGTCGGGCCCAAAGTCCTCCTGTTGGCGTGGTGTGGAAGTTAGGAGAGGGGGTGCCAACTCGGATGTTGTCCTCGTCACTTGACTGAGGTTCGAAATTACGAGGTTTGTCGCCAATAGCCCTCGTGTTGCTTCTAGTGCGACGTTAATAAAAACTAAATTTTAAAAAAAAACCTCAAAAATGAAATTGCAACATCAAGAAATAATGCATGAAGCGTCTTGCAAATTTCAGGAACGATAGTGGCGAGGAGGATTTGCAAATGATTTTTAAGAAAAGACCAATAAAATCATTATGTACCAATTTATTCAGTATCTAATGGGCCCACCTCGGGCAGCTATACAGATCTCAATCCGGCAAAGCATTCTATATCAGGGGACTTCAGATAAGTACGGGTGTCATAACCCTGAGGCACCCTGGTGACCTTTTCCTTTCCCATGGATTTTACTGTCTTTGGTAAACACCAATTGCACTCTCCCTAGGGATCCTTCTCTATTTTTGACCCTCCGTCTTGTCAACCTATTTTTGTCTTTTCTTCAACTTTTTCATGTCTAGATCACAGATAAATCTTTTTTGGCGCAGCATAGCCACGTTTGGCTATTGCGCCAATAACATTCACTCACTCTGGTGTAGCATTCTATCAATCAGTCCATTAATGGTTGCTCGAGGTAACAGTTTCCAAACCATATCCACTGCTGTGCATAGATCATCCATAGTTTGTGCTAGTGGTCCTCGGTTCATATCACATCCAATGAAATTCCACAGGTGTTTGATTGGATTAAGATCTGGAGAGTTTGCCGGCCACAGAAGGTTTTCAAATCCATTGAGGCTGTTAAGAGTGCGACATACAGCCTGGCATTGTCTTGAGGGAATACAGTCTTGGGTCTTCCTGCAACAAAGGCAGAACAACAGACTGCACAACTTGTACGAGGTAGCAGTCTATCAAACTACTGACAATGTGTACCAGAGTCGTCTTGTGATCAAACATTATTCCACCCAAAACCATTATGCCCAGTGTATGGCCGGTTTGACTACGTGAAATGGGCTGGTTCGTAGCATTCTCCAAGTGGCAGTCATTCCTCCACAGACAGATACGAGATTTACCCATGAACAATACCTGATATCATTCGATGGTCCAAGCACGATAACACAACATCAGATGTCCAGCCCTGTGTTGAGCAGTCAACTGTACTGCTGTTGCTGGTACCTGTGCAGAGAACTATACTTCATGCATTCTGTTGCGTATGGTTTGGGTGGACGTAGATCTGCATTGCTCCTGGAGGAAACTGCTTCGGATGTTACCTGCCATGGAAAAAGGGTCTCGAATTGTCAATTGGCGAATATGAAGGTCTGTGCATTCTGACGTGCACCTGTGTGGACCATTTCCTCTTCGGCATGCACATAGACTTTCCTGGATCCATCATGTGACACAATGTTGGATGTTACTCAAGTTGTGCCCGAAACAAGTTGCTTTGTATGTAGCGACAAACCCAGTTCATGGAGATCGATAATACGGTCGCATTCTCTGGTTGTTAACTGATGATATTTAGCTCACCAATGTCTCCGAGGCATTTTCTACACTTCTTTGAAAGTTGCAAATGCTATGCAAAACCTCAGAAGCTGTTTATGAGAAGGGAAAGTTGCTGGCCTTAATAGCTTGAGTATGAGTACCACTTGATTAGACGAGTGTGCAAATTTGCATATCGCCTCTGAAATTTGCTGTATGCGTGAGTACGTGTGTGTGTATGTGTATGTTATTTATATTTATGAATTTTTTCTTTGATGTAGAATGGATTGCATGGTAGAATTTGTTTTTTTTTTTCAAACATACTAAACGTTTTAAGTATATTGGTAATGTTCTAATATTTTAAAAATAAATTATTGATTGTAATTATCATAATTCTTTAGTATGGTAATTGCAATGTTTTCTTTAAAGTTGATAAATTTCATGTTATAGAAAATTAAAAAAGAATTAAATATTTTAAATTGCTTGGTATTTTCTGATTATAAATTTGGTTTTCTGTTTCTAGTTACCTATTTTGATATTTTCTGTTGTAAGTTTTAATTCCTAATGACCAAAAATTTAGTATGTAAGTAATGTAATTATTTTCAACTTGCTGTGAATTTTATGTTTGTAGCAATTCAGTACCAAAGGCAACAAGAACTATTGTCTTCCATCTTAAAACAGCAGCAGCAACAACAGCAGCATTCTGTTCATAATTTGACTCAGCGTAATGTGTTGCAATCATTACAGCAACGTCGTTGTCCGTCCGCCAAAGAAATTCCCATTCAGCAAACGCTAGCACTTCCTACTCTTGGAATCAGTCCACGTCAATCACCCATGCCTATTGATACAATTAGTTCTGCTATTTCAAATCAGGGACGTGTACCATCGCCACTTGGTAGGTTTTTAAAATTTTGAAATTTTTATATGTTAGACTTGTATGTTTTTTTTCATAAAGTTATCCCCAAAAGGTAAATTTGGATTCATTCATCATATATTTATTTTTGTGTTTGGAATAATATGAGATGTGGATGCGACTAGACTGACACTGCTACAGAAGTATGTATGTGGCAAACGCCAGTAACCAACAGCTGTTTAGCATAAAGCCTTCTCTTTTCAATGCAATACCTCGTACTTCTGTAAACAGATTCGTATGCCCATAGCCTTCATTCACAATAGTTATTTTTGTTTCGCCTAAAAAATAAGTGAGCAGCGCATTGTTGTGAAATTTCACAAGAAACTTGGAAAAACCACTAATATTCTTACTATTGCTGGGACTGTTGGAATTGAAAAGAATCTGTGCTCAAATTTTTACATAATTTATCAAGAAGTGTGTAAAAATATTTGTACTGACACTTTGAATGCCCTTGAAAATGACCCAAACTTATTGGAAAGGATAACATGTAAAAAATGATAGTTTCACGATCATAAGTAAAAAAAATAAGTGCCGATCCATGCATTGGAAGAGCCTATCTTCACAGACAGCCAAAAAAGCTCATCTGAGCAAATCGGAATTTAAAGCAATAATTTTTTTTCCAGTATTGTGTACCTTCACTGGGTTCCTGAATGTCAAACTATTAATCAACATTACTACCTTCACATTCTTGCTGAACTCAGTGAAAGAATAAGGAAAAAACAACAATTTGAATTATATATTGAATGTGATAATAAGTCAATATGTTGGAAATCAAAATAAAATGTTTTTACAGCATGAGGCTCAATATTTAATAGCCACACCTTCACGTTTCATGGGAATCAGTGTTATATATCAATTGACCAATAAAGCTACATGTATTTATAAATGAGGTTAAGTTAATTTGTAGTTGGTCATGAATTTCAAAATGTTTCTAATGAATGAAATAAACCCCATTGTTCTTATCTTAAAATTTCTACATTTTTTGTCTCGCACCAAGCAAATTTTTATATCCAATGTATTTGTGCATGTATATATTGAAAAATCCAAAAACAAATATTAAACACTAATAAAATCTTGAGCCTGTTTTTCATTTTTTTAAAAAATTATTCTAATTTAATACCCTTTAAGTTTTTGTTGCATAGTTATGGTATAATTGTATAAACCATTTGTTATTACCAGATTTAAGTGAAAATCTTTCTATTTTATCAAGTTATTATTCTTTAATCTAGATTCGAGGATACAGGCAAATAAATTTGAGTAGAGCCAGCAATACTAGAGAGTATGATACACAAGTAGTTCATGCGCTCCTAGTAAATTAATAATGCATTTTACAAACTTGATTGAAAAATCTTTTGTATAAAATACTGCTGAATTCTGAAACTCAAAGTCTGTTGCCATAGCATAAAAATAAATAAAATTTATCTGAATGCTCAAAGAACATTTGATTTCTTTGGTTTTATTTACAACTAGATATTAAATTTATTAAAATTCTGTCTCTTCATTTTAAGAAAGGGCATTTAAAAATTTTACTTTAATTTCTATTAGTTTGATAAATAACTAAATTTGGTTAAATTCTTTCTTATGTAGTATTTGGTCAACAACCTCCAGCATTAAGTCATGCTCCAGCACCTATTCATGGAACTGCTCTTGTTCAAGCTATGTCTCAGACATCAGCAAGTCCTAATACTTTACAAGTTCAGGTAAATTTTTTATTTCTATTAATGAATGGGGAAAATATTTTTTAATACTTCTTTGTTTTAATAAGTTAATGAATTATTTTTAATATATTACTGTACTTTATAGTTCTCTGTTATGAATGTTACTTTATAAAATTAATTGCTTAAGTTTTAGATTATTTTCTATTTAAAAGTTTTTATAACTTAATTTATATAAACAGTTAGTATACATTGTTTGAAAATGAAATTTAATTTTCTAATTGAAAATTTGAGAAGTTTATTATTCAATGTAAAAATGCATTAGATCAAAATATAGAAATATTATTTTAAATATGTGTTTAAAAGTTATGGTATGTTTTAGCATAAGTTAAAATCTAATCAAATCTTATATTTTCTGTAGACAAAATTAAGCATAGAATGTTTTAATGTTAATTTTTTTCATTAATTGAATGCTTATTTTTGGAACAATAATATGAGAAATCCTATAATTTTGTAACTACTTGTAAATTGTATGAAGTATAAATATCTATACAAATAATTTCTTATCCAGGGGATAGTAGCTTTGTTGTTGTATATCTCATAAAACCAATCAATCAATTTCTGATCCCTAAAACTTGTATTAAAATTTTTATAGCCAAAACTTTTATGTTTTATTCATTTGTTGTATTTAAGTTTGATATATTCTCTGCAACTAATTAACATTCCAGTAGATTTTGTAAAATTTTGGAAGGTTTTAAGAAGCTATAATTTTTTTTTGTTCTAAAATTTAATACTTCAAGATTTCCTAGCTGCGAGAAAAAAGTATAAACATCCCACTTTATATCAAAACTGTGCAATTCTTGTTAAGTTCATAATTGCCTGCAAGATAAAACTTCAAACACAATTCAAATAAAATATTTTTTAAATTTCTTGTAATTTATTGTAAACTATTTTTGTAGAAGTCTTGATTTTGAAAATCATAAAAATTATTTTTAGAACCCGGTTGTTTTGCAACGTGTTCCATCACCTCAAGAGCTAGCAGTCCATACACAATCAATTTTACAAAATGCTTTAATCAAACGAAAACTAGAAGAACAAAAAGAGAATTACAGAAAGAGACAAGAAGCTCAAAGGTATGTTAAGATTTTGATTGCTAATAGTATTGAATATTTTATTTTAGTTGGAGTTTTCCAAGTTTATAAAAAAAATACATAATTTGAGATTGTTTATCTTCACATTCTTAACTCTACAGAATGTTCGCTTAAAACTATTGATTTAATATTAAAATATGCTGCATCAATTGTATGATTATCATTTATCAGCTGTTAAAGTATTTTATTATTCAATTATGTAGTTGTTATAGTGTCAATTTGGCTTTAAATCATTGAATAGGTGTCTTGAACTTATAATTAAAAAATATTTCAATCTATTATAAAATAAAGTACAGTAAATAGTAATCTAAATTTTTGTTAAATATAGTTCACTTATGTCTTGCAATTACAGAGAAAAAATTATGTAAAATATATCTTGTGTAGATTTTTTTTTTTTTTTTTAATTTTTTTTGAGTTATCCATCTGATGAGTTGCAGTGGAACTATGCAATTCTTAATTAAGTCTCCTTTAGTCATCAAGAATGCGATAAAAGTTATTATATCAAAAAATCTGTTAATATTTGCATGAAATTAATAATATTTTCAACAGTTTATTTTTTAAATACTTATTGTGTTGATATATTTTCATATAGGTCTAGTTCTCCCGTTTCTACCAATAAAAATGGAATTGGTGCATCTCCACTGAAGGTTAGTTTTTTTTATTCCTTGTAATGTAAAATATTTAGTACGTTAAAATGTTAATTTAGAAACCTGTAATATTCTGAAATTGTTTAAGTTTAAAACTATTTTTTAATATTTGTTAAAGGTTTCTTTTTTTGTTTAAACAGTTACAGTATATCTTATAATCACCTCTTTTATGTTATGATCTGTTGGAGATGGTATCCACCAAGCCAAAAATAGGGAGAGCAGTTAGTTTAATCACACATTTATTTACAGTCTCTACACACCAATCACACATAAACAAATATTTATATTATTTACAAACTATACAAGGCTTCCAAATAGCCCATATTTTAATTTAACCCGCTTTTGCAGTCAGGAGAAATTACATCTAATACAAGAAAAAACCAGTCTTACGCGGTCAAGATCCAAGGCACTCTGAAAATATTACCCATGAACCCGTGCGCTCTCACTTACACAAGACAAGGCGCCTCCTGGCGGGATCAGAGTAATTTATTTCCAACATGATCTTGTATGGCTTGGTGTTATTTGATTTATTTAAATAAATCTTAAAAATTGTTAATAAAACTAAAAAGATTTAAATTTTTTTAAAGAATTATTTTTATGTTTCAAATTTTTAGACCTAAAGTAATTGAGTTGCAGGAGTTGCGATTATTAAGTGTAAAGCTACTATAGATAATATTAGATTATTTAAAGTGGGATTTATATAAAATGTAAACAATTTGAGTACTGTTTTAAATAATATGATTTCCTTCTGTTTGACTGAACTGAACTTGCTATTTATTCTCTTATGATATTAATGAATAACCATGCAAAATTGTCTTTGTTTTAAGAATAATTTGCCATTACATAAGTTTTGTAGATGAATGTACTAAACTTAGTGAAATGAATTTTTTTTAAAAAAAAGTCTGGTTTTAAATGCATTCTTACCAAATAATTCAATGAAAAAATTTTAAAAGTAATAAGTGTTATAAAATTATCAGTGTTGCATATATTCATTTGCAACACTAATATAAATAATTTTTTTATACTTATAAATCTTCTTGATTTATACTCTTCGAGATTAAATAAACTTGGCAAATTATTTAGTTAGTTTAAAAGAGAAATATTTTTAAATAAACAATTGAAAAAAATTTTAAAGAACAATTTCTTAAAAAAATTGGCTTTTTTGGGTATTGAGAATGAAACAATTGTAAATGAAAAAACATTGCAAAAATATCTATTTGCTGGCTTTAAAGAAAACAACAAAGAAAGTTGTAAAATCATAATACTGTTGAACATCTTTTATATTTTAAAATATTCCTCATAATTTTAGGGTCTGAGTCCAACTATTGCCTTCACACCAACTTCAGTAATGAGGAAAATACAGTCTGAGAAGACAGAAAATAAAGAACAAAAGATAACTCAACAAAATGGAACTAAATTTCCAGGTAGGGAACCAAATAGGGCTTTTGAATAATGGCATTTTGCTATTTACATACTTAATAATTTATTGTTTTAATTAAGTGTTAAATTAAACTAAACTTACATTATTTGTGTCTTTATGCAAATTTATTGTATACTTTATTCCAAAATAGTTTTTATTTAAATTGGAATGTATAATATAAAGAATTACTTTTAAAAGACTACCATTTCATGTAGACTTGCTTATTAATTAATAAGATAATGTTATTAAGATAATGTTTAGTTAAGAAATAACGAACATGCAATTATATTTCGAACAATTTTTGCTTGGCTTTTATAAAATTAGTATTTATAGTGAAACCTCTAAAAAGTGCTATTTAATGTTCTAATGACTTATGTAATTGTAAGTTTTTGTACCTTTAATAGCCTAATTTGTACAATTAAGCAAAAAAAATTAAGATAGTGTTTTTTTGTGTGTGTTTGTGTATGTGATCTGATATCTATGTTTATGTGTCAATTTTGTTGAATATAATATATATTTTACTTTGGGATATATTCTTGAAATATTTCATTAAATGTCATTGTTTTTTCTTTGTCTATAAATGTCATTTTGAAACATAAATGCAAATGATATTGTGCTTCTTAAGCAATAATTTCTGGTTTGTCAAGTTTTGACAGGAAAGTATGTTTTCTTGGAGTCAAAAATTCTAGCACTCTTTCAGTATGATTGTGAACTAAATTAGCTAAATTTGAAAACTAGCACTGATTATGAACTAAATTTAGATAATTCTTTAATTTTCTTTTTGTTTTCTGTCTATATAAAGTATCACTTAAGAATTTTTTCTTCCCCTCTTATAGTTTTGCATAAAATTTTTTGAATCACTCTAGCTTTTGAAAAATTTCTTAGAATTTTGCTTTAAAAAAATAAACCTGCTACAAAATTATTTTTGAATTTTTCGGGTTAGTCTTATTTTAGATAGAAATAGAGTTCTTAATAAATGGGTTTTTTTAATTTATGCAGTAATATTTAACCACCAAGGGATTATTGTTTTAGTCAATCTCAAAAAGATCCCATGAACAGTTTAAGTTTTATAAATGCTTTTGCTTTGTATTTGATGCTTGCTTTCACCAGTAGTGAACTTAATATTCAAAAATATGTCAAATTTCTTTTAAATCTTTTTTTCAGATTAAAACAAAAACATTTAAATATTAAGTATTTTATAAATCATTAGCTTTAATTTTAATAACATTTAGCTTAAAATATTGAATTAAATATTTTATTGCTTGAATTCTAATATTTAATGGAAAAGTTTTAATGACGTTTTTTTTTAAAAAAAAAAGCTATCGCCTTTGATGGCTAAATCCATTCTTTGCAAAACTTTGCTTTGAATAATTTTTTTTATTTGTAATAATAAATTTGTATGAGTAGGAATATAAAGTAGGAGGAAACAACAGAAATTTTTTCAGATTTATTTATTTTTGCAATTTCTTGCATTACAAAATTTTACAAAATCAAGTTTGTCATGTTTCCAAATGTAAATTTGCTGTATAATCATTATTTTAAATTTTTTTGTTTTTGTTTTGTGATAAGCCAAAAATCGCTTAATTACAGAATGTCATATTAATTAAAAATTGTGTTATCGGAATCTTGTTAACATCTATCGGTAAGTGATAAGAATTTTTGTTCCTTTTGGTAAACTGTCCTTTCTTATATTTAAAGAAATGTTCTTCAGCCTTTTTTTCGTTCGCCCCTGCTCTTTGGAGTTCTTTTAAGTGAACTTGCAATGTATTAAAGAATTTAACATACAGAATTAAATAAAACAATTGAATTAATATATAAGTACATGTGAAATATATTATTTCATATTTTACTTCTATATGTAATTTCACTTAATGCATGTTAATAAAAATCTAAATAGAAATAATTTTCATGTAGAATGCTTTGAAATTCTCTTAAATTTTATCAATCAAATTAGTGAAAATGAGAAATATTGCAACTATATGTAATATAAATCTATTATAGCTAACATCCTTAAATAATTGGTCTTCGTTATAAGCCCTAAAACTCATTTTGACGATCTTGGAAGAATTACAAATGCATAAGCAAAATAATTGTGCACATTATGCGACTACTTTTGCGTTCTTATTAATACCTAATTAGAATATCAGAATGTGAAAATTAGTCCATAAGCATATTATTACGAATTTTGAAAATTAAAAATACTATTAAATATATATGAAATCAATTTCAAAACAGACTTTATTTTGAATAAATTGAAAAGTTATATGTTCTTGTAAGTTTATTTCAATTTCTAATGATTCAATTAATAAAAACAACTTAACTTAAACAAATGATGTGTATAATGTAGGTTTTTTTTTTTAATGTATATGAATGAAGGAAAATGCTTTGGAACTAGAAAGAGCAAGTTTTCAGAGTGCTGAGCTGGGTGTTCTTGCAATTTTACTTGATTAAGTTTTTTTCAAAAATATTCTTTTAATCTATCTTTAGTCACAATCTCAACTGTTCCCAAAACTTTTGTCTATTTTTTTTTTTTTAAATTCATGATTACAAAAGTTAAATTTCATTAAATGTTTGAGATGAAAATCATATGCATGTATTCTTGCAATAGACTATTCTAAATTAATAGCTGCATTTTGTCTGAATCAAGTTTAGTTTTATAACTCCCCTTTTAGTAAAATTTGAACAATGTAGCATTATTTTTGTATTAATGTAGGCTCTGGTGATATAAGGGTGTCTGACATATCTCAGAGTTATCAGAAAATGAATTCTAGTGGGCTATCAAATGTAGGAATCTCAACTGGCATTGATTGCAACTTTGGTACAATCAACAACAGTTTAAGTAGCTCGCATAATACCAGTAGCTTGCACCAAGGTCCAAGAGCAGTTCATGGACAAGCCATGTCACAGCCTAGATCTATTCACGGTGTCATGAACTCTGTTACGCCTTCTCTTCCCATGCCCAATCAGGGTCGACCAATCGTCAAAGTGGGAATGAATCAGCCAATTAATCCTAGTTCTGAATTGTCAAGGTCAGGCTTGATGTCTAATAAAGCCAATGTTAGTCATAAATCATTTTTGTCAAGTAACAATCAAGGTAAGTATTATTTGTGTATTTAAGCTTTTCTTTTAATTTTTATTATAAATTGATATAAATGTATGTCAGTTTTTTTTTTATAAGTTCCCCTGGCATTTTTTTTAAATACAATCTCTCAATATATATTCCTCTAATTGATCCTGTAAAACTAATAACTTGTAAATATCTTGTAAACAGTATTCAAATAATTGTTGCAGTCTATATCTTTTTAAATTTCATAAACGGAGAACTTTTTTTTATGCAGTTTATTATTTATGTTATTGGGAGTTTTCAGTATTTCAAAAAATGTGAGAATTTGCTTTTTGAAGATTTTTCTGATTTAACTTCTGTATTTTAATGTAATTTTTATTTTTAATGAGTTATATACTTTAATACATGTTTAGGAAAATGTTTCAAAAATTGAGATATCGGTGGAAATGCTTGCAAATCAAGTTATTGAAATTGATAAATATTTTTATGTTCTGTTTAAGTGATGCTGCTGTTAAATATCATTTGTTAATTTTTTTATAGTATTCTATATTCAACTGTTTTATAGCAAAATTTGTTTAGCTTCATTTAGTATATAATTGACTATTTTAAAATTGAACAATACTTTTAGGAATTAGTTTTATCAATAAAATTTCTTATATTGGTATTTATTTAATCTTTGAGTAAAATTGATCAACACATGGAAAGTATTTATTAACTCAATTTTTTAATTCAATAATTTTTGTGATGATCATTGACATTTGCATATTATTAATATTTTTTAACTGCTCTTTCTTTCATATAATTGTTTGAATTTTTTTTTATATATCTTCAATAACTATTTATAAATACATTTGAGAAAATGTGTTAGTTTCATTTCTAATTTTGTAATTTCATTATATAAGTTTTATTTTATGTTTTGTGGCCATGGTAGCCTAGTGGTCATTGCAGCAGACTTGCAGCTGGCGGTTTTTGTCGATTCGCAGGTTCGGGCCTTGATGCCACTAAAGACCCGACATGTAGCCAGAGCTGATGCACGTTAAATCTGTTGGGGCATGAAGTCCTCCTGTTGGCATGGTGTGAAAGTTAGGAGAGAGGGGGTGCCAGCTCAGGTGTCGTCCTCATCACTTGACCGAGGTTCAAAATTGCGAGGTCCGCCACTAATAGTCCTCGTGTTGATTCTCGGGCGAAGTTAATAAAATCAAAACCAAACCTTATTTTATATTTTCTATTAATTCTACTTTCCCCATGAGGTGGTATTCATTTCCTAATTAGTTTTGTTTACAGATATTTAAAAAAAACTTCATATAAAGTCAAAAGGAGGTTGATGTTTTGCATTGCACTACTTCCCAAGATTACATTTGTTAATGCTGCTTATTTTCTGTTTAAGTTGCTTAATTCTGTTAACCTCAAGCTGAGATTTATATTAACTTCCATTCTGAACACTAGTAAATTTATTATTTTTTAGTAAAGTAACTTTTAATGTCTTCTGCAAATTTGGGATTGCAAGATCTCTGAAGTTATTAGAGCTGTATGTTTAATGTATTGACTCCATAAATGATTAGTTTAATCTCATCCTGTATTTTTATTTCATATCTGATCACAATTGAGATCTAATTATGCTCAATTTGTTTCAATGTTTATTAATATATTTTACTGTAAAAAAAATAGCAGGTCCTATAGGCGCAATTTCTCTATTTTTAGTAAATTGATTGGGAACTTTTCAGTTATTAAAGCACTGGGCAATTTAATATATACAATGTCTCAAAATATTATAAATTCATTTTTAAATAGAATCTTTTCAGAACCACTTTCAAATGTAAAAAACTTTCTTGCTTTCTTCTTGGTCTTCCACAGAAGATATGGCATTTCTATTGCAATAACAAAATAGTGTCTTGCATTATGCAGGACTAGTGGATTCTGTAATGTTAGAACAAGATGCATTTTGTAGATGGTTTTGTAAAGATAGTGGTACTGATGAATAGTCTTAAATAATATCACCAATTTAAAGAAGCAGATTGTCTTTGTAAAAATAAAAGCACATGGTGGCCATATGTCAGTAATGTGAATGGAGTACTAAACTGGTATGTTTGAAAACGAGTATATTATATTTTAAAATGCTACACATTTTTAATAAAACTGTTATATGAATTTTTTGTAGCTCATAATGTGCATCATGATGATTCTAACTTTGATGTAATGAATAAATACCAATGGTCACAACTATCAAGACAGCAGAATGTTTCAAGTGTGCCAGCTGCTCAACTGCAAATGGCTGCCACTTATGCTGCCCTTAATCGACCTAATATGAATGCTCACCATGCTAGCCTTATGAGACCTGTGAACATTGCTTCTGCAGCTAATGTATCATCATCCAATATAAATTTCCCTATGCTAAGAAATACTGTGCAAAATCCTATCAGAGGTACATAATTATTAAGTTTTTTGATAATGATTAGAAATATTCTGAGTAAAGGCTAAACCATTGCTTATTGCTTAGGAAATAATATTGATTTTATGAAAGAATTACTATTCATATTAACAGTAAGCTTAAAGCTTAGATATACAGGGAAAAAGGATTGGAAAAATTACATCCTTTTAATTCTAGGAACTTTTTTTCAATAACACTGTACTTTTGTATCATGCCATTAGAGTAATGTGGGAAAAATATCAAGCTATTGAATCAGAATTTTTTTTTTCTTTCAGCTTTGTCTATATTTATACTTTTTTTTTTTTTTTTTTTTTTTTTTTTGCAAGCTATAAGATACTTTATAAATTTGTTATATTAAATAACATAAAATGTAATGAATGTTCTACATCAAAAAATTTCAGGGAATGCAAGCTTTGAACAAATTTTAATACTTAGAGGTTGAAAAAAAGCTTGAATTTTGTGATGTAAATGCTTCATTTACTTACGTTTTGTTGCTTTCATGTATTCTGTTGCATACATGCAATATGCTACCTTGTAAGTAGATATTTTTTTCGATCTCTAGGCAAGGTTGTAAAATTTTATTTTCTTTCAATTTTAAAAATTTTTTAAAGCTTTACAAACAGAATATATTGTAGTCTAACTTTTTCTGCTGTTAAATATGTCAGAAAATTAAATATTAAAAAAATTTATTTCAAAACAAAAATTAAATTTTATCTATTGAAGAAATTTTTTAATTCTAAGTTTTTTTTCCAGTTGTCCTTTTTTTTAAATGGCTGATATGCTGTTGTTTATTGAAGATAAATTTACATTTGTTATTACATTGATTTTGCAGCCCAATCAAGTCCTATTAATCAACTGAGTCATTTGGGACAAATTGCTGCTCTCCATATGCAACGAAATGCGATTGACAGTAGACAATTACAAGCTCTTGCTCAATCACAGCGAATACATCCAGCTGCATTGCAGCATCTTCTAATGAACTCACAAAATCAAGTGACTACAGCACAAGCTCAAGTTGTAGGGGGATTTCCTGGGAATCGTGGTGAGTTTTATAGAATATATATGTGTAAGGATTAATATTTTAATTATGAGCTAAGATTCCTTTCAAGAAGAATTTTTTTTATTTATTTTTTTTTTTTCAATTTTTCTATGGATGTGTATATTACAAGAAACTTTTTTGCAATTTAATTGGACTGTTATTTTTATAATGCTTATAAGAAGTTTCGGTTATGAATACTTTCAAAATGCTCATTACTTTCAAACTTTCTGCTATGTATGCTTAGTTCTTAAACATATTTTTCTTGTAAAGAAATTGATATGTTCTCTTGATTTCAATGCAGGTTATAACATTGGATAGAAAGTATCTGAATAGTGCTTTAATAGATTTATAAGAAGTAAATGAAGTAGAGCTGCTGTTATCATACTTTTATAACTGTATCCCTTGGGCAGTAATTAAGATTGAATGTCAGGGACTTGCCTTTTTAGGTAGGTGTAGGTATCATGACTCCTAAGCACCCTAGTGGTCTTTTTCTTTCCCCATGAGATTTGCTGTCTTTGGTAAACACTGATTGCATGCCCCTAGGATACCATAGTGGTCCTTCTCTATTTTGGACCCTTCTTGTGTCAACCAATTTTGACCTTTTTTCAATTTTTTCCACACATCTAGGTTACTACTTAGCTTTGTTTGACGCAGCATGACCTTATCTGGCTCTTGCACCATCAAAAAAAATACTACCACTCGCATATCCTAGTACTTCATGTACCTTTCGGATGGTCATTCTCGTATTTCTAATACATACTACTGTTTAAGAACCTTTGAAGTGGAAGATTTGGAGTTAAGATTTTAACTAAATGTCAAATATATTAGGTTGTTCAATGTATAATTAACAAAATGTTATTAATAAAAAAATATTGGATTTCTGTAAAATTTGTAATTTATTTCTGCCTTTTACTACTTGAAAGATGTCTTACTAAATTTTTCTTTCATATCATATTCATTCAATAACCATTTATTTCTTTTGATTATATAATTTAAAGGGAAACAAAATGTTTATCTCTGTAAAAACATATATGATGACAGAACTGTCATTCATTTATGTATGAATTGTGGGAAAGGATTAAGTAATCTTTTTTTCTTTTTAGAATCAAAACATCAGCACCTCTTGCCTGGCCAGCCTGGTACCAATCGTCAATCCCCTGTTAATCTTGCAAAATGGTTTGGAAATGATGTCCTGAAACAGAAAATGCCGGAAATGCCTCCAACCACCCAACAGAAAGCCTTACTCGTCGAAGAAATCGAGCGACAACAACAGCAATCCACTGCAGTCCACAACTGAAGAAACTCTTTTGCCCTCTTTTGAGATTGAACCTCGGCCTATCTAGAGTTACTATTTTATGATTAGGTGTATATACGTTGGTGCCGTCTGATATGTTAAGTCTCATGTTTTTTGAAGTGTTTCTTGATTGAGAAAGAGAAAAAAATTATATGAATTTATTTTGTTTTTGTGTATTTTGTATCTATACAAACCCAAAACTGTGATATTAAAAAGTTACAATTTAGTGTGATTGAAAATGAAGTGCGTGAGATGTCCTCTGAGCTAATAGATACTGTTTTATAGATATTTCCTTTTCTCCATATATTCAGTCAAAGCCTCTACATGATAAATAATAATGGAGGCTTCCCCAAAAGGAAAACTTTAGGTGCTCAGAATGTAAATTGTGTTGACATTGGTGTAAAATGAAGACAGCTATATTTTTTGAAATGGAAAAATGTAAGCCAAGGAGGCTTTGTATAATTATTTTTTTCTCCTGTTGAAATCAACGATATTTGTGTGCTGTAAATGTGTAATTTAGTGTTTTTCTATCTTTTGTTGTCTTTCTTTTTTTATGTGTTCTGATCAGTGTGCACTGCACATGTATCATGTAGCGTGTGTGTGTTTGAATTGAGAAAAAAAAGGCCTGTAATTTTTTATAGGGCTAATAGAAACATTGTACATTGAAATTTTTCTCCCAGTTGTATAAATAAATGTATATATTATGTGCGTGCGTGTGAAAGTTGGCAAGAAATAACTTGTGTTGGAACATTCCTAACATCGTGAAGATGTCGGTTTCTGTAAAATATTTATCTTCCTACACTGTCGAATTCTCTGACAGTTTCATGCCTTAGGAATTTAGTTAAGGCAAACTAGCTCTTTGGTATTTGCTACATTACTAAAATAACGTAATTTGTCCTTCTGTTTAAATCACAGACGTCCCTTTACTTAATTTGCAGTGTTGTAGCTGTATAAATCCATTTTAGTTAGCGTCTTTTCTGCTGCCTTGAAACCTATTCTGCACCCTGTAATTCCCAGCATGTTTTGGTATGCTTTTTTCTTTCGTTTAGTGTTTCATTTCATTCATTTTTTTTTTTTTCATTGATTATTTCTGGAAGCAAATGTTGCTTATGTACATCTTCTATAGAAATCACAAAATTTCTTAAAATTATTTTTATTTAAGAAAAATTATTTATATGTCATAGTTCAAGACTTGCAAAGTAGAATCTTTATGTGGGGAATTTTATATGCATATTTCTAGTAAAAAAAAATTTTGAAAAAATGTTCATTAACTTCATGTGTGAAATTGAAATGTATTTATAAAGTTATTTGAATTCCTTTTCCCCCTTTTTCTGTATATGAATTGTGTTCACAAAAGTGTATTGACATTTGACTGTTCATTGCTTATAACTTTTTTTAGGAAGAAAAAAAAGTCATCTCCAATAAAGTTTACTCCTGAACTTGTGTGATTTTATACATTTAAGCAATGTCAATATACATGTTGTAAATTTCATTGGGCTCAGTTCCTAATTTCTTTTGTAGATTATTCAATAAGAGATAAATTATAACCACAAAGTGAGTTTTAAAAGATTTCATTTGTTGAATCGACATTGCTTATCAAAAATTTGAGACTAAAGAAATCTGATCTTGGATGCTGAAAAAAAAATGAATCAACAATGCCTTCCTCTCAATATTACGTCAATGTTCACATCACATTAATTGGAATAATTTTACATTGCTTTGAACTTTTATAAATTTAACTGTTATATAAATGTGTTAGCTGAGCCTTTATAGAACTTTGGCCTTTTTTGGTTAATTTTAAATAAATGAAACACATTGAAAGGCATTACTTGAAATGAGCAGAAAAGACTAAACATTGTGATACACACATTTGTTTATAAGTGTTCTAGAGCATTTAGTTTCATTTGTATCATTACTATAACATGTTTTTGTGTTTTGGTTTAAAAGATTTTCTCAATATTCAGTTGGGTAACCCCAGTAAATAAGTGATCAAGGTCTTAAGCTTCTTTGTTGACAATGTTAAAATTTGATTAAAGGTTCTTAGTTTTAGCAAAATATAAACATGAAGTTTGGTGAAGTACTAGTTCAGATGTCATTCTTGTTATTTGATCAAAGTTCATTGTTACAAGTTTTATCAGCCCTCTTATTCAATGACAATTCTGACCAACCTTTCTTGCATAAAATTTTATGGTCACCCTCTATCCACTTCTGGATAAAGACAATGCATGCAATGATCTAAAATAAATGAGTAATCGATAAGAGTATAATGAAAAAAATTAATAAAATTCTATATTTTTCTTGAAATTTACCAGCTACTGAATTTATTCACAAATTGATTGGTGTAATATAAATTACCTGATTTTTCCTGCTCTCTATTAAATAACTTATGAGGCCTTATGAAAAATGTTAGCAATTCTGTGTTTATGGTACAAATGTGGTAAAGCAGGACAAAATATTAGTTTAGATCGGGGGTAGTCAACCTTTTTATACCTACTGCCCATTTTTGTATCTCTGCTAATAAGATGTTTTAACCACCCACCAGTTCCACAGTAATTGTCTTATAAAATAAGGAAGTAATTTTACTTTATAAAATTTATAAAGAAGAGAAACAGCAAGTGAAAGCATATAACTTATCAAGTACTTTGTCACATTTTCACTAAGTTTGGCAGAATAAATCTTTATAAAACAACTTGCTGCAGTTAAATCTATTTTTTAGTTATAATTTACATACATAAAAATTACATTAGTTAATTGGATTATTAGTGGGATCCATGAGGCTAATGCTGAGAAAGTAAATAATGAATATCCAGTTCAATTTTTGTGAGAAACAAACGAAGATCTTACCTTTCTGAAATATTTAGGCAGTTGTTACATTCTTTGTTCATAATATGATTAACAGCACTAAATCCTGATTTCAAGATACGAGGTAAGGAAAGGCATCAATAAGCGAATACAATTTTCCTCGTATTTGGATAAAGACCGGCATTTTTTTATTTTGCCATAGGGTTCTCTTATCCACAACTGTCGAATTTGTTTACTTTTTTTCTTTGTATCTAATTTCAAACAGCTCTTGGCGAGTTGTATCAGCCTCTTCAATATTTGGGGTAAAAAAAACATTGGACAATTTTATTCAAAGGAATGTTTTGGATAAAGTATGTTATCAGTATTAAATATTTTGGTTGGGGGTAAAGAAATCCATTATTTTTACGTGATCTTTGAGACTTTATTTAACATGTTTCGGATTCTCCGATTTAGGGTCAAATACGTGTGCACTGTTTTTTATAATTTGTTGCCATTTTAAAGGTATCTTAATGCCTCTCTCATAGAAGTCTTAGTCCCTATTGGCGTAAAACTCTAGTAATCGATTTTCACAATGTTCTCTTGGTGCCAATTTCTTATCAATAAGGAAGTTTTGGAGTGTAAGAAAAACATGGTAATTGCTTGGTGCCAGATCCGAATTATTTAGTGGAATTCATCAAAGCTTTCCAACCAAGCTCCTGGAGTTTCTGGCGAGTCACTATAGACATGTGTGGCCTGATATTATCCGTTAGCTTCAAACGGTCCAGTTGTTGACAGTAGAGATCCGAATTTTGTGTTTTGCCATGTGGAAACAACTCATAATAAATTATTACTTTCCGGTCTCACCACATCCATAGCAGAACCTTCCTGGTTTAGCAACCGTTTGACCTGCTTCACCGCACTTTGACCACGATCGTTTTCGCACAATGTTGTCAGATGTGACCCATTTCTCATCCCCAGTCCTCCCATTGGTGTGGTGTGAATGTTAGGAGAGGGGATGCCAGCTCGGGTGTCGTCCTCGTCACTTGACCGTGTCCATACGAGGTCCATCGCCAATAGCCCTCGTGTTGCTTCTAGTGCGACGTTAATAAAAACTAAACTTTTTTGTTGTATGTTGTGTCTTAAATGATGATTTTGAAATTTTTATGGCACTGTAAACACATTGCATGCTGTTTATTTGCAACAGTTATAATGAAAACCCGTCTTCAGATAATCTAGCGAATAGCCGCGTGCGTATTTCTTTTTTTGAGATATGGGTTCACGATATTTTACAATATTTTATTTGAAACTGTAAGCACGCGCTTGCTCTCAGAAATCTGGGCCGCGGTAGCCTAGTGATCAAGGTCGTGGACTAGCGGCCGGCGGTTTTCGTTCAGTCGCGGGTTCGATCCTTGGCCGCCAAAGACCCACCGTGTAGCCGGGGCTGATGCACGTTAAATCTGTTCGGGGCTCAAAGTCCTCCCGTTGGCGTGGTGTGGATGTTAGGAGAGGTGGGTGCCAGCTCAGGTGTCGTCCTCGTCACTTAACCGTGGCTCAAAATTACGAGGTCCGTCGCCAATAGCCTTCGTGTTGCTTCTAGTGCGACGTTAATAAAAAATTGAACTAATACATAATCGAAACTAAAGGCAGTATAACGTACTGACATTAGTTTCGATTGTGTAAAAGTGAACAAAACTTATGCACCGTTTGATTGTTCCGCTACCACCCACCATGAAAGTTGAAACGCCTCTATAGGCGGTAGGGATCAGGTTGACTACTTGTGGTCGCTGCCGGTGGTTTTCGTCGAGTCGTGAGTTCGAAGCTTGATACCATTAAAGACCTGCCGGGGTTGAAGCACGTTAAATCTGTCGAGGCGGCTGCGGTAGCCTATTGGTCATGGCTTTGGATTCGTGGCCAGTGGTTTTCGTTCAGTCGCGGGTTCGTTCCTTGTTCAAAAAATTTGTTTAATTCTTTTTTCACATGATCATAAATCTGACAAAATAATCTCTACTAGACTCCCTGTCTTTTATTGATATTCCCTAATCCTGTACTACGTGTTATGCGACGTTTATTATGAAAGATCCCTGCTACATAACCACAAACACAACGAATTTCTCTCTTATTCTCTCCTCTCTTGCTCTTACACTCCTCTGATGATCATCTGAGATTTTTATGGTGTTTCCGCATCGGCCTTTGGTGGTCGAAACCCGACTAAAATATAATAGAATAAATAAAAACTTATTTCGGCCATGTATTATGAATGTTTGATTAATGTTAAAACAAACCTTAAATATCATTTGTGATGTATATAGATATGGCTGCAGCGGAAACTTAGAGAAAGTGTTCCACTAAAATTTGAGAACTAAAAATAAAAACAAATGTTTTATAATTTGTAATAAATATATGCTCTATTTTATTTTACGACTGAAAAGTTTAGTACGACTGGCACAGATATTTAAGCAAAATACGTAATATAATAACAAGTTCCTATCTATCACAATAACCAAAAAATAGCAATAAAGATTTCTAATTTATCGAAAAGAAAAGGTGTAATAATTCTATATAAAAACCAACGTTTTTATATGGTGGCAAAGTTTATTAGAGAAAATTATTGAAATATTAGTTAAAACTGTTAGTTATTTTTAACTTTAAAATTTACTTAAAAAAAGACATTTGTGAGAGTATTAAAAAATTTATAATACTGATAAAATCAAAACATGCATTTGAAAGTTTGTAAGCCATTCTATTAAAAAAAAAATGGGAACCAGAATTCAGAAAAAATTATTGTGATAAGACATGGTGCCAAATATTGGAAACTTTCTTTCTTGCTCATGATTATTGACTAAAAGACAGCAACCCTTACTATCTCGGAGATAGTAAAGGGGAGATAGTATCTCCCCTTTGTGAGTACAATAGTTTTACGAGGCCTCATGTGGTGTGGGGAGTGCCCGGTGTTCCCAGAGGGGGAAAGAAGTTTTTTCCTCAACCCTAAAAGCGCCTAGAGGAAAGAATATTTTGACTTATTAAAATTATTGAAATATTAGTTAAAACTTGTCGCAAACGTCTAAATATTGCATTGTTAGGCGAGTAAGAACGATTCCCAAAATTTCAAAGCTCTAGCTTGATGGGAAGTTGGTTAAATTAACGATCGAAAATTTGATGACACACACACACACCAAGTGAAATTCAGAAAAACGTTTTAAAAAATACTGTCTCTTTTGAATGTGGCATCGTACTTCCCAAATGGATGAGCCGATTACAATGCAGTTCATTTTCTTTAAAAACAGGTTTAAAACAAAGTCCAGTTAACTTTTTTTAAATTCATTACATACCTTAAAATAGGGCCAAATTTCAGCATTGCTTTAAGAATTTTGCTAACGCTGTACCTTACCTGCGAAAGAGTTTTTACCTAAATTAAAAATAATAAGAACTTCATATCAGAATCTTGTCTTCTCCAAATCGTCTGAATGGGTTAAAATCCCCCCCCTCCATTGAACATGAATTGAATAATAAATTAAATTTAAAAGAACTTGTTCGCTATTTTCCTGGAAAGAAACTTCTAAAGAGATCGTTTTAATATAGGATAAGAATATGTATTGTGCTAGTTTTGCTAATTGTTTTAAAAGTATATTAAAAATATTTCAAAAAAATAGTAGATTCTAGTTTAAATTTGCAAATTCATTATCGTTAGGTCGTTGAAAATAAAAATTTGATTTCTTAATAAAACAGTTTTCCGTAAAAATCTGTATGAGTATTATTGTCTTGAGAGAGAGAGATTAAACTATACGTCCTTTTTTGTCTGGTTAATGTAACTATTTTTTAGCTTTGAAAAAAAAAAATTTAAGTTTATTTAAAGCTTGGGAGTGGCATTTTTTGAGTTAGCCTACGGCGGCAAAAACGCAAGGACCGGCCCCGAGTCCGTTCATTGAACTTTCACCTTGTAAAAGATAAAGGCAGAATATTGACTTCTATGTACTTGAGAATGGATACACGTTGTGGTGATCTTGAGAAGAATGGTGGAATAGCTAAAATGTTAGAGAAAAATATTCTTGAGTTTCATGTAATACTTACAACATTTCTTATTATTAAATGAAGTTGATGTGCATAATAGTGAATGAAATGTGCTTTACTATAAACTGTTTTTATTTCTGCCTTTTCATCTTTCATGACATTTGCATCATCAAATTGTCTGAGCTATCAGTTTTTATTCATTTTCTTGAAGGAGTATGTCTAATTGCTCCAAAATACGTTTTGATATGCCATGTGTAGTTTGATATTCTGGAAGAAAAATATCCCCCAAACCATTGAGATATTTCTTCATTCGGTAGAACAAGGACCAAATAAGTGTGTTCCGAAAAATCCGTTGTGCATCATCAGCCACAATAGTTACAAAGGAAGCTTTTCTAATTACCATAAAATCTTGACTATAATACGCATACGTGTATAAGCACGTGTCTAGCATATATATGTAAGCTTGATTTGGCACTAAAGTCTCAGATAAAATTAATATTCGAATATAATACGCATCCATGGCTTTTCAATATTTTACTTAAAAATTACTCAAATATTTATTAACATAATTGAAATTTTTAATAAAAAGAAACGAAAACATCAAATTCGATAGAAAATCTTAAATTTCAACACAAAAACAATACAGTCAAATTAACTCTCTTAATAACTTACACTAGAACACAGATTAATCTATTGTAGTTGCGTCATAATTATTGATGTAATATATATCGCTATTATCATTCTCACCTGCACATTCTCCTATACTATGATCGTCTTTAAGGCATTTTTAGGGATTTAAATAAAATAATAAACTTTTGTTCTTGCAACAACCGAGAACGATCGCTATTTTAAGGGAGCTATTGTTAAATGAACACGTGTGCAACATGTACTAAAGTTTCCACTTGTGTAAAAGTACCTCATTTCTTTAAAAGAACACCTGTGCAGCACGCGTGTTACAACATTGTCTTACAACTGCTGCACGTTCGTTATTTGATGTTTCAAATCCTTTTTTTTTTTTTTTTTTTTTTTTAAATTTTTACTCGAGTATAATACATACCTTCATTTTTTACGAACCAAAATGTGGAAAAAAAAGAGCGTATTATAGTCAAGATTTTACGGTACCGTCTTTATATCCTCGTGGTATATTTTATGCGGACAGTCAAGTAACTCATCCTGAATGATTTTAAGCACAACACACGCAGGGTTAAAAAAATATACTCCAGTAGTACGCTCAGGGTCGACATTGCGGGAACAGCAGTGCTCTCTCAGATTCTCGTCTGAGGGTGACCGCTTGGCGGTCTCCCCCTCTTTTTTCATAGAACCCACCAAACCGACGGAAATTCTTGAATATATTAATAAAATCAGTCCTCGCAAGGCTCCAGGGGGAGATGGAATCACAAATCGCATGATTAAAAGCTTTCCCCATAAATATATTGTTTTCTTAACCTTTTTGCTTAACTGCATGTTAAGAAATTCATACTTCCCGCACAAGTGGAAAACTGCCGTGGTGGTTCCGATCCATAAAAGCGGGTCGGCGCCTGATATCCCTCAAAATTACAGACCCATTACTTTGCTTAGCAGCTTAAGTAAAGTATACGAATTTGTAATTCTTCGTCGACTGAATCAACATATTACTGCGAATAATATTATTATACCGCAGCAATGTGGCTTCGTACCTAAGAGCAGTACTGTCCACCAGTTGCTACGAGTCACTGAAACGATTCACACAGGCTTCGAACAATCACTCACCACGGGTATACTTTTCTTAGATGTAGCCAAGGCTTTTGATAAAATCTGGCACCTTGGACTCATTTACAAACTCATGCGATTAAACTTTAATCCTAACTTTATTAAAACTCTTTACTGCTATCTCTCGAACCGAACTTTTCGAGTTCGGATAGCACACACCCTCTCCACTGCTCGACCAATCAAATCTGTCCCGCAAGGAAGTCTGCTTGGCCCCGCCCTCTTCAATTTGTACGTCAATGACATACCCCAGACTATCAATACTAAATTAGCTTTATTTGCTGACGACACTGCTGTGCTGACTCAAAATAGGAGCGTGCCCGTCGTCATCTCCTACTTACAACACCATATCTCCCAGCTAGAGCTCTGGCTCATGAACTGGAAAATTAAAGTTAACGCATCCAAAAGTGCAGCCATATTGTTTTCGAAAAAACCGAGACCTCGAAACCTGGCAACACTAAACATTTTCGATCAACCAGTGCCCTGGGTAACCCATTATAAATACCTAGGGTGCATTCTGGATTCAAAATTAACATTTTCAAAACAAATTGAGTACGCCTGTGATAAGGGCAGAGCGACTCATTTCCAGGTCAACAAACTCATTGCTCGAAAGAGTACCTTGGCGATCAGACACAAAGTTTTGCTTTACAAAGCTATTGTAAGACCCGTCATGACATATGCACCCCAAATCTGGGGAGCTAGTGCCATGATTCACCTTAAGAAATTGCACATAGCCACCAATTCCTTTGTTAGGAAAATAGTCAACGCTCCCTGGTTTGTTCGGAATGAAGCCATCAATAGGGACCTTAAAATTGAACCAATTATGGTCTATATCAAAAAAACTCTCTAAAAACATTTTTTAAAAACTTGCCAAACCATCCCAATGCGCTACTGAGGTCGCAACCAAACTACAAAATAAAACCGGGGCGGAAGACAGCCGTCAAACGCCCCAGAGCTATACTTGAACAAACGTGCAACAACTTTCCATCCGTTAAGAGAGCTCGCACGTTGCAACCTCAATACCTCATATGGATTACTAATCCTGTTCAACAAACTAGTGGAGTCCCTTGGATACCCACTAGCAATGTTGTTTATTTTCAAAACACTTAATTCATTAATATTTTAAAAATTTAAATTAAATTTCAACCTATTAAATTTTACTCTTTCTCTACTGTCTATTAGCCTCCTTAATTGCCGATAGACACCCATCTTTCTAAATCCAAGATCTTCAAAATTAAACCATTCTAAGGAAATCCATTAATTTTTCTTTTCTTCCTACCTATTCCAAATTGCTTTTTTCGACTTCATTCCCCGCGAATTAGGTCATTCATATTATTCAACCTTCCGACCCTCACTATGTCACCGACCATAGTATTTTAACTTTGTTCGAACGGTATCGAAGGACTTTCCTTTCTCTCCCTTCCTCTCTCGGGGAAGAAACCAGCTAATGCTGGCGGACTCTCCCCTTCCTCCACCTCCTTGAGCGCTCGACGAATCAGAACGCTCCCTTCTCTCCACACTTTTCCACCTCCCCCGGCTTCGTTCATTCGAGATCGGTACGGCGGAGAAAGAGGTTGCCTCTCCGGACCTCTCGCTCGACCGCTTTGCGGCCGAGGGGAACCGGCCTTGCGCTATATGCCCGATTCGGCGGGCATATACTTTGTTGATAGTTCTTCTACCTTTCTCTCAACGTTATGGAACTTTCTTAATTTTCTCTCTTCTCAATAGTTCTGATGTGGAGGTATCTCCCACTCTGGGGAGAAGTACTCCGTAATTTACACACCTTCGAGCAGTGCTCTCTCTTTCCCTTGTAGACTCGAGTGCAGCTTCCTTTGCACGCATGCGCACAACAGACACCTCGCCACTAGAATTGTGAAGCGCACAGTTCCATGAAAAGATTTTTGTATCTTTTTCACGAACTAGGAGATGGTGTTACTGACATTAAGCTACATATTGCATAAATTTAAAGGACTCTTATTTTAAATGTTATCGATAATATTAAATGGAAATTGGAGAGGAGGGCAGCTCTACAATGCCTATACACGAACCACCATTGTGGAGCAGCAAGGTCTATTATCCAGGACGGCCCCAAGCTCCTTTGCATTGTATGAGATTAAGTATTACACAATGGTGCAATAAAACCTTCTTTGCTTACAAGACATCTACATATTAAACATCCTAAACACAAAGTTAATGATGCAACGTTTTTTTGACAGTTGCAACTTCAGAAATCTGTAAACGGGAAAATGAATTTTAAGTCTGACCAATTCGATTCTGCAAAAGCTTCCAAAGGCCTTCTACTACATCAACTATCATATTTTGAGACGAGATAAAAACAACGGTATTGGTGAAAATTTAATTTCTCTATTTATCAAAGATGCTATCAGATGCATGTCTAGAGAACGATTGCTTATTACCGTCGCTGTTAGAAGTAACATTCCTCGAGGGGGCGGGGGTACCTTCTTCAGTAAGGTATGAAAATCATGACCTCGAGGCAATCTAATGATCTTTTTCTTTCCCGTGAGAGGAACTGTCTTTGATGGCATGCTCTCGGGATACCTAAGCGATCCTTTTCTATCTTCCACCCTGCATTTTGTAAATCAATATTTTTCTGTTTTTTCAAACACATAGAACACAGTTACACCTTGTTTGGTGCAGCTTAGTCATATCTGGCTCATGCTACATTAAATTTCACAATCACGGACTCAATTAGAAGCAACACGAGGACCGTTGGTAACGGATCTCGTAATGTCAAACACCAAAGTGCTCGTAAAATTTAGTAACTGTCAAGAAATGCGGTGACTCGGTACATGTCAGATGATGTTGAGAGCAGTCATAAATCACGTTGAAAGTTAGGATTTTTTTTTATACAAGACAACGAAAGTATGGATATCGCGCATCATTCTGTATTGCTGGTATTTGCTAAGTACTTGATAAAAAAAACTTCGAATTCAAAAAAAATGTATCCTTATTTGTCACCTAATGAAGAGTCACACGGTTGGTAGACATATTTGATGCAATTTTTATTTCGTTGGAAAAGGAATTCAATGGTGAAAATATGTTAGGTTCATCAGAAATAAAGTTCATGAAAGATTCAGTCCTTTGTGCGCGAGTAGCAGAAGTCACTCTCAAAATCAAATGGACTCACTGTTGTATTCACAGACACAGCCTTGTGTCCAAATATTTGCTTCCACACCTGCAAGACATTTCTGAAGCAGCGGTCAAAGTTGTCTACTTTATCAAGGCGAATACTACCAACTCCAAGTTGCTTAAATTGTCGCTTGAAGAAATGGACAAGCCTTTCAACACTTTGCTTTTTCTAGCCGAAACTTGTTGTTAGTCCTGGCGTGAAGTCATGTCGCTGTTCAAACTTAGACAGTCCCTTTTTGGAAGATCATCCCATAAAGATCTAAATTCTTGATTTTGAATGTTTACACAGTCTTGTATACCTGAGTGATATTTTCCATCAGATAAATTAACTCGATCTTTTATTTCCCAAAAGTTATAATACTTTTGAGATGTCATAAAATTCAATCCATGAAAACAAAATTTGATATAAGGACAAAGCTCATTAAAAAAGTACAGTCTTACGTGTCCCAAACACATCACAATTTCTCATCACTAGCCGAACTAAATTTAATAATCAGTGATAAGATAATTAAGCACTTAGAAGGATTAAAATCCTCGTTTGAAAAATATTTTTTAGAACCTGAAATGGTTGATCGATGAATATATAACCTTTTCTAGCAAATACTCCCAATGTCTCAAGTGTGATGAAAATCACTATACTCGAGATTGCACCAAAACAAAAAGCATCCCTACTAAATGTTACAAAGCGGTGGTTGCCACGCTGCTAATTATAACAATTGCCTTAAGAATACAGTAAATTTGTATTAAAACTTCTTCCCCCATCAAACGCCTTTGACGAATTTTCCCACACACAAAATCTTCAAACTCAACAATTCTATTCTCCTGAAAATAATTCTACCACCTCCTCGATTATTGCTGATCTTAAAGAACTATGCAAAATATTTAACACAGAAAAAATAAAATTAAAAAAATATATTCCAATCTTTTTAGAATTTTCAAATATATTTTTAAAAGTGATCAAGGCTTACAAGACAAAATTGAATGACATTTTAAGGCATGGACAAACTGATCCCGGGTCCTGGACTTCGTCTAGGTATACATGCCCTGTGCAGGACATTCTTCAAACTTAGTTGGCATTCAAGTAGAAAAATATAACTATAATGCAACAATTTACTTAGATTTTGTCCAAAATCTACAATTTTTTTTTCTCATCAACAGCCCAACGATGGGATAAACTACCTTTAAATCTGAATTTTGATAAAAATATAAATGTATTGAATAACTTATCAAAACACGTTGGTCCGCACCCACAGATGCAATTAAAACTTTACGCTCCGGTTATACAGAAATTGTCAAGAACCTTGATTGTTTCAATAATGATGAATTATAGGCAGCGACTTTCTGCCCTAAACAAGATCAATTGGAAACTATTTAAACTATCCTTAGGATGACATTTTGACTTTCTATATAAAACAAAGTGAATTTATTCTTGAGTAAAAGTATTGATTTGTCGAAAGCTGTGGGAAATTGTTAATGACGTACATAAAAAACCCAAGAGATTTTTTTGATTTTTATGAGCCAAAAGCCAAGGAAATATCTTTCATAAAAGAGTATCAAAGTGTTTACAAGCGTGTAAGACAACGCAGTGCTAGGATAACTTTCCTTGAAGACACCGAGGTAATTTTTGAAGGCTCAACCACTGCCAGAAATTTAAAATAGCAACCTATATAACCAATAATCGACATCTTAATTATCAACATGCGAACGCTCAGCAAAAATGTGATGAGGTAATTAAACTGTTTGGGTTTATTGAAAATATTTAAAATTTGAATGAGACCAAACTTAAAATAAAGTATCTTAACGTGCCGGAAAACATCGAAATTTTACGATAATCATGGGGAGGAACTGAATTTGGAATGTCAACATTTCAAGTCATATTTGATCCTGTAAGGCAAAAAACTGAAGAAAAAGCACAGAGAGGAAATGGATTGGTAGGTAGTTTGAATTTCTGGCTCTAAATCCTCAAAGGAGCACAATTTGAAATTGAACATCAAGAAAGAGAACGTTATAAAATTTAGTAAAATTATATGTATACGGCAAAAACAATGTCATTTAAAAATGGAAATAAATTTGGTTGGAGATTAAATCAATTAAAGAAAGTGTACAAGAATTAAAATGTTTCAGACGAACAGAACTAAAAGTAGAATGTTCAATTAAAATGTGTCTCACCGTCAGATGACAAACATAATAGTTACCAATTGGAAGGGTTTCCCCAAGAAAAATGTACTTGTGTGTCAATCTCATACGTCCGATGCGCAGATGTGTTAAAATTACGTACCGTCTTCTGCATGAAAATGGGCGCCAATGAGAAATAATGGGTTTAATATGGAGTAATTTTTTGTTGTCTAATTCCAAATTCCACTGATCCTGCCAGTGGTCATAAATAACCGTTTTACTATTTTTTTCGTAATAAGGAGAATGGTTGGATTTATTTTTTTAGATGCTGTTTAGCTGCACCATCGACTACCTCGTTGTCTTTGATTTATACGTGGGACAGTATCCAACAAAACAATAGTTGAATGTTTTGAGATCTTAATTTATTAAAAAAAAATTTAAGGTTTCAATTATAAATGGGTTAGATAAATGATAAGGATGACTAATAGATTCCAATCCGCGAAAAAAACAAAATTCTCATCATGTCGACTTGGCAGATTGTCCAACACCTTATGAATAGCTGAAATATCCACTGTAAAAACAGAACACGAAGGATGAAGTGAATTATCAGTTGAAAATGAAGAGCACACATGATTCTATGATTTAGAACCATCAGTGTATATGTGTTTGAAACCAGGATATAATTGAGCAAAGTTATTGAAATGTTAAATAAAAATATTTTGAGCTGTGTCTGGTTTTTTAAAATTTTTAAAAAGATTTTTAAAATCAAAGCCCTATTCGTCCTATGGGCTCTCGGCGAAACGAAAGTTACCCTTGAATGTTTCCAAAACGCAGGCAATTTACTTTGTAAGGAGGCAAACAAAAATACTCCATCTAAACTTTTATTTACACAACAAAAAGATTCCATGGTCCCATGCCGCCAAATATCTTTGCGTAATTATTGACAAAGGACTCACTTTTGAGCAACACGTCACTCAAATACAAAGTTTTGACAGTCTGCGAATAAATTAATCCCATTAATTCGTCAAAACTCAACGTTGAACTTTAATTATAAGTTGTCTGTCTATAAACATTTCTGCGTCCAATCATAACCTACACTTATCCCATCTGGAGACAGACAGCTCAAACTCACATTAATGATATTGAAATCTTACATAACAGCATCAGGAGAATAATCTGTTATGCAAGATGGTTCATGAGAAATGAAGATCTCCTGAACTTAATAGACTCCCAACTATTCAAAACTTTATCAATAGTATTGCACAACAATTCGCAGAAAAACTTAACTAAAACACAATCCATCAATTCTAGAAATCCCGACCTACAATATTTCAAAATACAAACTTAAGAAAGAATATCCGTTCTCTTCCTCCCCCATAACCCTGACGGAAGAGTTAACACGGATTTTCTGCCCAACTCTGACCTAGGAATTCTCGTAAATTTTTTCTAAGTTCACGTTTTAACCACCCAGCCAATAGCACTTCCCTCTCTGGGTCCCTCGAAGAAACCCAAACAAGTCTCCTCCCACTTAACTGCATCCAGATTCATACTAGAGCTGCTGTCTCTTGATTGGACGAACGAATTTCACCCTGTACTTCTCCACCCCTCTCATGTATCTTCGTAATCTTGCACTTTTTAAACTTTTCTCTTTAAATTTTATTTTCACTTTAATTTTTAATTTTCAATTTAATTTAAATTACTCAAAACCTCTTTATTGAACTAGGCACTTTAAGTTATTAAGCCTACTTTCAGAACCGGGGATTAAAGCCCAACAGGGCTAGGAGCTTCATAAAATAGTTCATTACGTACCAGAGTGAAAAATGCTCGTCTTCTTCCATAATATAGATGTTAAATAATCCATAGTCTTCGATTAAGAAATGGACTTATGAAATGGAGGAATGGACAATTTTAGCACAATATAATCTATCTAAAAATAAACTTTTGTCTGTAAAAGGAAGTTTGAAAATGAAATCGTTCTAAAATAATATTGAAAGGAAAAAAAAAATGTCTAATGACGGTTCGTAATAAACCATTTAAAAGCTTTTCATGGGAGATGTTCGGAAGGTTTCTGAACAAAGTCTTAGTGCGGTATAGTGTACGGTGCTGAGTTTGCATAAAATGGACTTTCTGGCTGAGTACTCTACGCAACCATAATTTAATTTCGAATGGATGAAAGCATGATAGATGCAGCAGATATCAGTGCGACCATATTCCCATGATGTATGTAATAAAGCCTTTAAAATGTTCATTAATTTTTCACATCGTTTTCGAAGATGAAAAACATGAGAGCGAAAAGTTACTTTTTTGTCAAAAATTAGTCGTAAAAATTTTATTTCGTTTACTACGCTACTTAAAATGTTGTTGCAATAAGTTTCTGGATCCGGATGAAATCTCCTTTATCGGCAGAAATGTACACAAGCAGTTTTGGTCTGAGAGAAGCAGAAGATGTTTTCATTGGTCCATTTTACTATTTTGCTAATAGCCTGTTGTAGTTGTCGTTCTATAGAATTCATTTCTTTTCCTATGCATGAAATTTGCAGGTCGTCAACATAAATAAGAGCTTTTAGAGATGGAGGAATGTTCGTAATGATCTTATTAATTTTTATGATAAAGAGTATACTACTCAATACACTTCCCTGTGGAACACATTCTTATTGAATACAATCATCAAAAAAGGTCGAGTATACTTTAACATTAAAGTACCTGTGTTCTAAGAATTTTTGGATAAAAATTAGCTGGTTACCCCTTAAGTCGTAATAATATAAATCTTTTAGAATTCGATACCTCTAAGTACGATCATAGGCATTTCAATGTCGAAAAAAATAGATACGATATGTTTATTTTGCTAAGGCTTTTCTTTCCTGTGTCTCCAAAGCGACTAAGTTATCTACAATGGACCTGTTTCGTCAGAGGCTGTTTGAAAAAGTGAAAAAAAAAGCATTTTTTTCTTAAAATGTACACGAGTCTGGCATTTACCATTTTCTTCCAGGTAGAGGCAACTCGTGAGGGCTATGGGTCGGTAATTCATAGGATCTGTAGGATGTTTTCCCAGTTTTAAAATATAAATAATTTTTGCTTATTTCCATGAATGAGAAAATATTTGTTCCTACCATACCTATTATAAAAATTTAAAAGATTTTTCATAGAAGCCTCCGATAAATGTAACAGGTCAATTCAAAAGTCCTAGGCCTACCATAGTAAAAAACATTTATTTTGGCAAAATTAGTTTTTTTTACTCAACATAATTCTCTTCAAGGGTGACACACTGATTATAGCGACCCTCCAACTTTTCGATACCATTTTTGTAGTACGATTTGTCCTTTGCTTCAAAATAGGCCTCAGTTTCGGCCATCACCTCTTCATTCGACGAAAATTTTTTCCCAGTGAGCATTCTTTTGAGATCTGAGAAGAGGAAATAGTCGCTGGGGGCCAGATCTGGAGAATACGGTGGATGAGGAAGCAATTCGAAGCCCAATTCATGGATTTTTGCCATCGTTTTCGCTGACTTGTGACACGGTGCATTGTCTTGGTGAAGCAGCACTTTCTTTTTCTTCAAATGCGGCCGTTTTTCGGCGATTTCGTCCTTCAAACGGTCCAATAACGCTATGAAATAGTCGCTGTTGATGGTCCTTCCTTTTTCAAGGTAGTCAATGAAAATTATTCCATGCGCATCCCAAAATACAGACGCCATAACCTTGCCAGCCGACTGTTGCGTTTTCCCACGCTTTGGAGTGGGTTCATCGTGTGCAGTCCACTCGGATGACTGTCGATTGGACTTCGGAGTGAAATGATGGTGCCATGTTTCATCCATTGTCACATATCGACGCAAAAACTCGGGTTTATTACGCTTGATCATCTTCAAACATTGCTCCGAATCATCAACTCGTCGTTGTTTTTATCAAAAGTGAGCTCACGCGGCACCCATTTTGCACAGAGCTTTCTCATACCCAAATATTCGTGAATGATATGATGTACACGTTCAGTTGATATCTTTAGAGTGTCTTCTATTTCATTCAATTTCAATTTACGGTCATTCAAAATCATTTTGTGGATTGTTTTAATGTTTTCGTCGGTAACAACGTCTTTTGGGCGTTCACCGTCTTCGGTGCTCATTTCACCACGTCTAAACTTAGCATACCAATCCTTGATGGTTAATTTTCCTGGGGCAGTGTCCGGACACGCGACATCAAGTCAAGTTTTTGCTTCAACTGTATATTTTCCCTTCAAAAAGCAATATTTTATCAACACGCGAAATTCCTTTTTATCCATTTTTTTCACAATAACAAAAGTTGCTTCACTCAAAATGCTATAATTCACAAACTAATGATCCGACAGCTGTCAAATTTATACACGCATCTTTTGAGGGTTAGGACTAATTAAAAAACATATGGATTTAATTCTAGTAGCGCCATCTATGTGTCAGACAGGGGACTTTTCAAATGACATGTTATGATTTGGTAGGTGATGTGGTCTGGTCCCGAAGATGATTTATGTGCATGAGAGAGAGTGTTATTTAAGTCATAGAAAGTAAAATCATAATTGTAGGATAAATGGTGTCTGGTAGCATAATTAATTATTTTTTTAGATGTTATTTTTATTTCTTATAAATTATCTGAATAGTTATTTGAACTGGAAGTATGAGAGAGAGAGCGAGAGAGAGAGAGAGAGAGCGATAAGGCTATAGTATTTGTGATGTTTTTCGGAGATGAAATAGCGTAGATATTGTATTCCAAAATTGGAATTTGTCTATGGATACACGTTTAACTTTGTTTTACAAAACCCCCCCCCCCCCCGTAATGTTACAATAAATATTCTCTACATATCTAATCTAAGATTCTCGTTGAATTCGCCTTTGTATTTTTCTGAAAATTGTACAAAATAAAATTATTGAGGGAAAGATATCTTTTTAAAACGTTGCATGCCCTCCTCTGATTTTTATAAGCGTCTCTGCATTCTTCATTCTACCACGGTTTCGATCGTTTTCTTGGTTTAGTAGAGGCTATTTTAGTAGATGCGTAAAAACTTTCAATGATTATTTTTGTAATGTCCTGAGTAACTTCATCAATACTGGTATAATTAATTATTTATTCAGAGATATTAGCAAGGGTGGGAAAAAAGTGGTCAGTTAGCTGTTTCATAAATGTATCTATTACAGGAAATGGAATTATTATTCATCAGATTCACACGATCTAAGATCATTTGAAAGGGGTCGCTAATGTAAAGATAGGAGTCGATATTGAATATCCAATAAGGTAAAATTTTAGGGGTACAAACTGCCAGGTCTATTGAATAAAATGTTCTTGTGGGAGAATGAAAATAAGTCTCTTGTATATGTGTGTGGTCGTTGTTAAACAAGCAAAGGTTACTATTTGATTTTCCCTCGGATTATTTTTTTGTGCTGCCCCAAAGGGTGCTGCGTCCATTTAGATCCCCAGGGAAAATAAAAGGTACGGGGAGTTGATTGATGAGGTTATTAAAGCGTGAGGTGTCAATAAATGTATTTGGAGGCATGTATAAAGAACATATTGTCGTTAAATTTAGATTATGGACCCTTATTGAAATGGCTTGAAGCGATGTGTGTAATTGAATTTAGGTTACTCGAAAGGTGTGGGATGTCAACAAGGTGACACCCCCACTCGCCTTTTGGGTCAGATTTTTTTTTAAATATGCTATAATGATCAATATTTCTTACATCTTTATCTGTTTGATAAATTTCTTGGAGGCAACCGTAATAGGATTATATTTATTCAAGGCAATTAAGGAGGCCAAGAGAAAAAGAAGGAAAATAAAAATTAAACCCTCTATCTAGATTTGAGATAATTCAGAAGAATCATCATCTGTAATCATCCTGTCTTCGTCTGAAATGTAAACCTTTAATTCATCTTCATTCCGGGCCATTTCTCGGCTTAGGCACGTGCCTAGGGCACAAATGATTTGGAGGCAAAAAAAAAAAAAAAAAAAAAAAAAGAAAATATTAAAATTACAGCGAACTTACTACCGCCTAGCGAGTCATGTATACGTTGTGCTTGTGTATGCGCACAGAGCGAAAGAGTGGACAATGCAGTAAAACGGACTGATGATGAGTCAACGGTATTGTTTCCTGAAGCAGAGACAATGCACCGATTCCCCCCCCCCCAACCCGCCGATTGAAAGCTCCTAGCCTGAGTGAGCTATGGCTTGTTGTTTCTTACGTACATTCGTTTAACTACTTAATAGCAAGCTTCAAAAGTTAACCACGTCAGTGACTGTCATGTTAGTTAGTTGTAGTGTTTTTTAAAGCGAACTGGCATATTACATATTTGGACTAAGTATGTTTGAACAGTTTTGGGAGCAGTTTTTATTTATATAAATTGGAATGTATTGGGATTCAGTGCATGTAAGTTTTGTGAGTAGTGTTTTACTGATCTGAAAGTAATGTCGTAATGTATGTGAATTCGGTGCTGGTGAACCGTTTTGGGAAAGGATTTTCTTATAATCTAAAGTGCACTGTATTTGAATTAAGTATGGGTGAACAGCTTCGTGTGTTTTTACTAGTAAATGTAAAGTAAAATGGTAAATAATAGTACTAAAAAGAAATTGGATTTCACTGTTTGGCTGACGAACACAGTAAACGAATTACATTTTACAATTTTTTTTCTTAATTTTATGACTATAATTGTGGACATTATAGTATATTTCTTTAAAAAAAATGTCTTAAGAAAAAACCCAGTGGAGCAGAGTTCCACAAAAGAGCAGTTGAAAATCAGCAAAAAGAAGAAAAAGAACTTGAAAAAGTGACTAAGATAACAAGAATTTTTTTTGTTTCAAATCGTGAGTCTACTGAAATTGAACTTTTACATTCCCCAAATTTGTTCATCCAGCGTAAGTGTAACTCGGAACGAAAACAATAAACAAGGACAACCATCAACATCCCAGACTCAGTCTATCACCGACTCTGACACTATAAAGCCTATATCTTCCTGATAGTAGCTTCGTGCTGGAGGAAAATTCAAGACTTAGAAGCAGATTTTTCTAATTCTGAACATTGTTATATAGGCGTCAAAATAAAACGCAATCTTTCAACAAAATTATTTTTTGGTGAGCCATCGAGTGGAGAGAAGTATAAGAGGCTGCTCTATTCAAAATCAAAAGGCCAGGTATTTTGTTTCTATTGCCTTCTCTTCCAGTCTGAGGAAAACCGAGGGGCTTTAGCAACTGGCTGTAATGATTGGAAGAACTGTTCCGCACTTGCTTCGCAGCATGAGAGGTCAGACAACCATAGAGCAAATGTGTTGGCTTTCATATTAAAAAAAAAGGAACCACCTCTGTCCAGAATGCAACCCAAAGTCAATATAACAAAGAGGAGAAATATTCGTGAGGTCTCCTTACTAGAGTTGTCTCTGTTGTAAAAGTTTTGTCGGCAAGAGAACTTCCATTCAGGGGTGACGACCAAAAACATCGATCCACATCAAAGGGACTTTTCATAAGATGCCTTGAACTCATAAGTGAGTTTGATCCATTTCTTGCCCAACATCTGACAAAATATGGCAACAAAAGGTAAAGGGAGTACATCTTATCTGTCGCCTGACCTTTGTAGAGAGTTCATAGATGTAACAGCCAAAAGAATCTTAAAAGAGATCAAACTCTCACGTTATTTTCATTTATTATTGATCTTATACCCGATGCTTCACACTAACTACTTAGCTGTAGCACTTCTATACATTTCTGTCAGCAAGGCCTACGCCCAATGAACGCTTTGTACGAGTGCTATCAGGCATATCTCAAAAAGTTCAAGGTAGGGAAGAAGCAGTTCTCAACTTGCTTAAAGAAATTGAGCTAGATTTTAAAAACTGTCGGATCAGTTACGACAATGCTTCAAACCTGTCGGGAGTGTACTCCGGTCTTCAGTCGAGATAAAAAAAATGTCCTTGCTGAGTTTGTACCATGTTCAGCACATTCCTTTAACAGAGCTGGTTGTTTTGCTGAGGAAAAAGCCTGCACTGAAGCTACTGTATTCTTTTCTGTACAGTTTTCTTTCCGTCATCTAATCATAGAGGGAGTGTATTAAGATATCATTTGCAAAGAAGCAACGAGCAAAAGTTGAAGACTTAACATAGATTTTTTATGTTGAAATCACTGGGTGAAACTAAATGGTCTGCAAGGGCAGATGTTCTCAAAGCTCAAGTTACAAGTCCTAACAAAATCAAAAACGCCCTTAAAGATTTAATAAAAGACAATACTTAGGCACCTGACATGTGAATCACAGCTGAAGGATTCCCCAAAACGCTAAAAATTTTCAGACAACTTCGTTAATGGTGATTTGGGACAAAATCTTAAAAAGGGTGGACAAAACCAGTGAGATACTACAGAAAAAAGAACTTGATCTCCTTGATGCTGCTACGGAGTTACAGATATTGTCTTTGTTTTTATCTGAAAAAAGATCCAACTTTGATTATTATGAGGCAAGAGCATTGCAACTAGCTAACGTGCCTAAGCCCAACTATGAAAAAAATCAGAAAAAGAATTTTTTTTTCAAATGAGAAAAGGGACCCAGATTTTGAGACAATGACTCTAAGAGCGAGATTTCGAGTTGGAGTTTTCTTCCAATTATTGACAATTTTGTAATACAATTAAACAAAAGAAGGGATTTCTACGAAACTATCAATATGAGATTCTATTTATTCAGAAACCTTCATGAAAAAGAGCAAGATGTGACAAAACAGACGAAATACTTGTGGCTCAAAGCTACCTCAGAGATATCAAAAAACAGTTTGTGCAAGAGTGTCAACATTTCAAAATATATATGAAGGAGGAAAAAATAACAACAGCAAGAAGAATATCTTCTTACATCAAGAAACAATTTAGTTGCAATGAGTATGTACTTCAAACTTCCTCAAACAAACTGTACAGCAGAGAGAAGCTTTTCTGCTTTTAAGAAAGTAAGGACTGAAATGAGATCTACTATGGAAAATGAAAAGTTTGACAGTCGATTTTGCAATGATCAAAGCTCAAAGAAAATCTTCGTTGTACAAGTATAATGACAATGACTCAACAAAGAATAAGGAAGTCTAACATTAAAATATGAAAAAGACGATAATTACTAAGTTGAAAACGGTTCATACTATAATGTATATACTCTATACAGTAATTGCAACTAATTTCGTTAATTTACTGTACTAATTTTCAAAAGGGTGGGCGGGTGGTCCGTGAAACCGTAAGGTAAGAAATGGACAAGAAAGACTAAGTCATGTCACTATCCTTTTCTTGTCTGTCGGTTACCATCCCGACGCCCAGTGGGTCCATAGGTAATGGATAATGGAAAAACTTTTCAAACAGCTTATAAAGAAATAGAAAAGTTTTTAGGGATAATCCAACCTTCTCAAACTAAAACTGGTAAGTTAAAAACAGAAGAAGGGAGGGGGGGGCACCCTGGAAATATTGGGGAGTGCATAACAATTTAAAGTGCCTGGGGTGCCTATGCGGAGTACTTTTATCGGGGTGCATAACCCTCACGGGCTTTAATCCCCAGTAAATTGGCGCCGGGGATGTTAAAAACAGCCCTGTCTTCATCATCCAGTTTCGATTTGTTGAGAACATTTTTGTTCTGCTTTTATAAGACACTTGTTTATATTGGTGAGTTATGTTTGGCAATACATATCTTTTGATACCAAATATTTGTTTTGGGAGTGCTTAACTGCTGTTTATTTTCAATGGGACCTGCAGTTTTCGGACATGGAACGACTGATGCAATTTTTGTGTGTTGTTTTTTGTTTGGGTACAATATGAGGATTTGGGATGAGTTTTGTTTGTAGACTGAATTCTACTTATAGAGGGGTTCAGTTATAGAAGCACAGTCTGTGAACTTTTTATTGCCATTGTTTAAATACTAATATTTTTTTGTTTTGGGAGGATTAGTAAGATGTGGAATAGAGTTTTTGGTTTTTAGTGCAGCTGCATAAGATACGACGACAAATGAACATTCATTTACTATTTTTTATGCTTTAGTGAATGAAATATTTTGACTATATTTTTTTTCCGTGATCAATTGAGGGCATTTTTGGGAGTTGGTGGGATGATCGTTTTTACAATTCGGAGAGGTTCCTAATTGCATCCCTTGCTTTCTCGCCCTTAGACGGAAATTAAGCACATGTTTGTTGACTACGGCAAGATTGAACAAAATACCAAAACCTTTGGCATTTGAAGCATCACAAAGGATTGGGTACATATGGTCGGACGGGGCAATTTAAATACACTATTTTTTACTCATTTTGGTAAGGTAGGGCTATTAAAGATGATGATTAAATGTTTGGAATTAATTGTTTGATCTTCGCGAAGATTGTTATTCGTCGCCCGGCACAGACATTTTGATCCTTATAAATATTTAAGATGTCGGTTTCGGAGATGACACCCCGCGGAATGTTTAAAGAATAATATTCGCGCCTATGTTTTTAAATTTTAATAGCATTTCAGACTGTTTTGCAGATGATACTTCTCTCTCTATTGATATATATATATATATATATATCCTGTATTTTATTTTTAAATAGTTTTTACCTGTCCTACCATTCATATTAATATTTTATGGATAAAGATTGCGGAGACATTCTTCAGAGAGATCCTTCTTTTTTCTTTATTATAAAAAACCACCGATTATTTGAGCTATTTAATAATTCAAATTATTTCTTTTATTTTCAGATTTATTAATGTCAGTTAACATTTGTTGCTCCACACCCATAGGAGAGGAGGTTGATGGTCTTAGGCCTCCATCAGGGCACGGCGAAGTTTTTGGATTCATAGTGTTTTTACAACGTTTTTCTGAATTTCACTTGGTGTGTGTGTGAGTGTGTGTGTCATCAAATTTTCGATCGTTAATTTAACCAACTTCCCATCAAGCTAGAGCTTTGAAATTTTGGGAATCGTTCGCACTCGCCTAACAATGCAATATTTAGACGTTTGCGATAAGTTTTGACTAATATTTCAATAATTTTAATAAGTCAAAATATTCTTTCCTCTCGGCACTTTTAGGATTGAGGAAAAAATTTCTTTCCCCCTCTAGGAGTACCGGGCACTCCCCACGCAGCATGCGGTATCGTAAACCTTTTGTACTCTCAAAGGGGAGATACTATCTCCCCTTTACTATTATCTATCTTTACTATATTTTCTTTAATAAACTTTGCCACCATATAAAAACGTTGTTTTTAAAAACGTTGGTTTTTATATCGCATTATTAAACGTTAACTCCAGTGTGCTTCCATCCACCTAGGAGCCCAAGGGGAGACAGCCCGTCGGTTATATGGCTATTGCGAGGCACGACACTTATTTCAGAGGTGGCGCCGGAGTATATAGTATTAAAAATTTTGGGTGAGAATCCATCACCCCTAAAGCAACATCTTTGGGGTTCAAGAAAAATCCAGCAGAATCGGTTACCAGCCAATTGACAAGTGCGGATTCACTCTTACCACCCCCCTACAGAGAAGCATGGGCCGAAAGGAACATAACAGGTTCCCCAGACTCACCTTTCCTCACCACGGGTAGCCGCAAACTTGTGGGTCAGGTAAAAAAAAATTTTTTTTTTCATTTTTAAATTACCAACGAAAAAAAGAATCAAAATAAATACATAAAAGAAAGAACAAAACTGAAAATAACCATGAAAACAACTCCAAACAGAAATAATTCGATATAAAAACCAACGTTTTTATATGGTGGCAAAGTTTATTAGAGAAAATTATTGAAATATTAGTTAAAACTGTTAGTTATTTTTAACTTTAAAATTTACTTAAAAAGAGACATTTGTGAGAGTATTAAAAAATTCATAATACTCATAAAATCAAAACATGCATTTGAAAGTTTGTAAGTCATTCTATTAAAAAATAATGGGAACCAGAATTCAAAAAAAATTATTGTGATAAGACTTGGCGCCAAATATTGGAAACTTTCTTTCTTGCGAATGATTACTGACAAAAAGTCAGCAACCCTTACTATCTCGGAGATAGTATCTCCCCTTTGTGAGTACAAAAGGTTTTCGATACTTCATGCTGCGAGGGGAGTGCCCGGTACTCCCATAGGGGGAAAGAAATTTTTTCCTCAATCCTAAAAGCGCCGAGAGGAAAGAATATTTTGACTTATTAAAATTATTGAAATATTAATTAAAACTTATCGCAAACGTCTAAATATTGCATTGTTAGGCGAGTACGAACGGTTCCCAAAATTTCAAAGCTCTAGCTTGATGGGAAGTTGGTTAAATTAACGATCGAAAATTTGATGACACACACACACACACTCACACCAAGTGAAATTCAGAAAAACGTTGTAAAAAACCCGGTAAAAGACGATTTTTTTAAGGATGGGTTTTCTTTCAAACTTTGTTTAACTTAATTTTTTATGCATTAAAATTTTACGAGGGGATAGTTTAATTTGCTGTTTCAATATTCAACTGTTTAGCGTTGTAAGCAATTGGAACTACGAGTAAAATTTAATTCTTTGCTTAATTAGTTTTGACCAATTATCATTAAATTATCGCATTGTCATCCAAAACAATCGTGTATAGAAAATTTCAGCTCAATTGAGCACTTTAAAATATGAGAAAAAAGCTTTTAAAGTCTTACCCATGCATAATTATAATGTGAGTAGAAGAAAACCCATTAATAAAAAGAACTTTATATGAAATGTGCTAAGTATTTATTTCTATCTATTCTTTTACTATTTTTCATTCGAGTATTTCGGGGATGTGCCTCTCCCTCCCATCCGAAGAAGAGTCCCGAGAGGAATAAAAAGGTGCCAATTTGACAAGGAGGGTCGAAAAATAAGAAAGATCGCTAGGGCATCCCGGGGTCGCGACGTCCGTGTTTACCAAATACAGTAAACCCCGTAGGAGAGAAACAGATCACTCAGGTTCGTAAACCCGTACCGGTCAAAAGAAGGTAAGCTCCTGAGGGCAGTGAAATGAGAAAGTAAAGTTTTTTAGCGCAAGAGCTAGAAATGGCTATGCTGCGCCAAACAAGATTTAGCTGTGGTCTAGAAGAGAAGAAAAGACAAAAATTGGTTGACAAGGAGAGTCGAAAATAGAGAAGGATCGCTAAGGTAACCCGGGGGCGCGTCATCCGTATTTACCAAAGACAGTAAACCCCATGGGAAAGAAAAGATCACTACGGTGCCTCGGGGTCATGACGCCTGTATTTCTCTGAAAAAGGCAAGTCCCTGATATAATCCCGAGAGGCAGGGTGCCTGAATACCGACTATAGCCCCAGACGCTGGGTCTGAGGGTAGTGAAGAAATGGGAAAAAAGTAAGATTCATAAGAAATATAATTCTACTAATGCAGATGAGTTTTAGTTCAGATTTTATTAACGTCGCACTAGAAGCAACACGAGGGATATTAACGATGGACCTCGTAATTTTGAACCACGGTCGAGTGACGAGGACTACACCTGAGCTGACCCCCCCTCCGAACTTCCACACTACACCAACGGGAGGACTTTCCCCCCCCCCGACAGATTTAACGTACATCAGCCCCGGCTACTCGGCGGGTCTTTAGCGACCAAGGATCGAACCCGCGACTGAAAGAAAACAGTCGGCCACTAATGCAGATGAAAATAAATAGTTGCAGGATGAGGGGGCTGGTATCAACACGTCCATACATACATATACACCTACTACCCAGTTTTTTTTTTTAGTTTTTTATATTAACGTCGCACTAGAAGCAACACGAGGGCTATTGGCGACGGACCTCGTAATTTTGAACCACGGTCAAGTGACGACGACACCTGAGCTGGCACCCCCCTCTCCTAACATCCACACCACACCAACGGGAGGACTTTGGGCCCCGAACAGATTTAACGTGCATCAGCCCCGGCGGCCAAGGATCGAACCCGAGACTGAACGAAAACCGCCGGTCGCTAGTCCACGACCTTGACCACTAGGCTACCGCGGCCCACCTACTACCCAGGAAAGTTCTCAATCCAGCATTCTCCAAACCATAGTAAAAGCTCACTGGTACATGCGTACCGCTGATATCAGAAATTCACTAAATTATCCAACCCTCAAGAGCTTCATCAAAAAAGCTCTCAAGAAACTTCTTTAATAAAATAAACTCCTCCAATAGAACCACATCCAAGTAATAGAAAAATATACTCCCATCAGAAATAATCAACTCCTGCACAGACCACGTGAAATTTTACTCGATTAATTACCATTTTGATCATCTTCACACTTTTTCAACATTGATTCCTGCAATTTTCCACTTCGCAATGACTACCATCAACTGCAACCAATAAGAACACTCCCTCTCGCCAACAGCTTTCTCCAAACCAGACTAGAGAAATAAGTCAGGATATCTCTACCAACGCAACCAGTGTTAGCTTCACCTGTTTTAGCACTCAATATAATTTTAATCATCTGCTTCATTAATTTTAAAGTAGATATTATGAACTAAAATTAAATTCAGATATCAATTTTTGCGATTTTCTCGTAAAAAAATTTCAATTCCCATTTAAAAATAACTCCACAGATATTATTTAAATAACTTATGTATAACTCTTTATAATTAATTCATAGAAAATATTTTTTAATAGTCAAGCATTGCTCGTTTTTCTTTTTCACTCTGGCAACTCACAACTTCCAATATTAAATTTTTACTTCTGGGCAAGCTGAAAACCAATGTTCAGTCTCAATTCCAAATCAATATTAAAACTGGGGATTAAAGCCCGTGAGGGTTATGCACCCCAATAATAATTCATGTTGTTACGTACATATATCCGACAGTGCCCCCAAATATTGAAGAGAATTTTCTTGTCGAGAGATGATTAACTCAAACGGTGATTTTCATTACTCAAAAATGAACTCATGAAATCGTATGACTACCACGTTTGAATAATTTAAAATGAACTTTCTAACTTCATTTTATAATAAATTGCTTTTGCATAGGGGTCCCTGCCCCTCCGAACATGTAGGCCTCGATCATCTAATGGTCATAGTTTTCGTCTAACCTCGCTTAGACCTGCGATGTACTCGCTGGTCGATGTTGATGCACGTCAAATTTGTCCAGTCACTAGTCCTACCGTTGGCATGGAAGATAAGTGAGGGAGGTGCCAAATCTGATATAGTCCTCTCACTTGAGCGAGGTTCAAAATTACCGAGATCCATTGCGATGCTTATAAACCAAAAAAAATGTTTAATACTTAATGCAAATTTCCAAATTCACATTCAAAATTCCAGTTAAACCTTTTATATACTTTTGACTCTCCCTTATTTCAAACATCTCAAGTTTCCCAACTCTTCTAGGGTGTCAGTATCTTTTCATGTAAATTTCGCTGTATCTTACTTTAAAAATAAAAATTCAAGAAATATGTATAAAATAAAAGCGTTCCCCATTCCATTTCTTCTTACCTAAAATTGCTGGAAGCATTTTGTAAATTATTTGTTTTTATCACCAGTGCTTTGCCTTCATTTAAAATACGAATATGTCCAATTTTCTATCATAATTTTATAAACCAAAATGAAGTGTTGATGGGCTGACATTCAAGAAAATATGACTGAACACTCTTTGAAATAGAAATCATTCTAAGAGGAGTAATTTGAACCGGTTTCATTATACATTCCTGAAAAAGAGAATTTTCTGGGTCACATCAGGCACCACTGTGAAATTTTTTAATGGCAACACAGTTTTGTGCTTATCGTCATGATGAATGCAGTGAACTTTCTAAATAGTCATGATTTGTTGAATGGGCATTTCCTTCATACTTTCTCCTTAAAAATATAGAAACAAATGCAGCTCCAGTCTTATGATCATACTTATCCTCTTTTGAACATAATTTTAAAAAACTGTTATAATTCTATAATTCCAAAATATCCAATTAATTTGATAGTTTTAATTTAAAATGTTAGAAGTAAACTATCATTTAATTGAATTCCAAAACAAGGCATTTTTCAAAATATTTTCAGAACCTGCGATGACTGAAACAGATAAGAGAGAGAGAGAATGCCTATGCGATTCAGGGTTACCTGGACTGAAAAAGTTGGAAACTGTATTCTAGTACAACTAAAGAAAATGGACATTCACATTAACGAAAGTTAAGAAAAAAAAAATTACATTTTCAAACAGTGAATATATATTGATAATTATCTGCAATTTATTCTACTAATTACATTAAAATAGTTTTGAGAAAAGCAACTAATAATCCAGAGGATATTGAAACACAGGATTCACTTGCACCCTGTAAATTTGTAGTTCATACAGAATTGATATACATTAAATTTATTAAAAATGATACTTTCCACACAGTTTTACTGTAATGAATATTCAATAATATATAAAAGACATCCTACGATTTATAGAAAAAAAAATGTGAAAGTAGAAATGATTCGATATACTGTTATTTACAGGTTCATTGAAAGAAAATGGCTACTTTCTTCATATGGAGGATTATGAGACAATGAGGTTAAGTTAAACCAGTTTCCACTGTATATATCCAGATCTATCACCCTACATACACACAAGCTTAAAAGAAGAGACATTGATATAACAGAAGAGGTTTATTAAATTGTTTAAATGTACACAGTTCATTTCTTCAAAGCCTCCTCTTCCTTTTGGAAAGCTTGCAACAGTTCAGCTTTTTTCTGCTGCAGTCTCTCCTCACGACGACGACGAGCCTCGCGCACCTTTTGTCTTCTGGCCTCAGCCTGGTCCAAAAGCATCTTGGATCTCGATTTCTCAGCCTTTTTACGGTGAATAAATTCCATTAGGACACGCTTGTTCTTGAATACATTACCCTTTGCTTTCCCATACAGTTCGTGGTAACTAAAAGGAAAAATTTCAAATTGCAATTAATTAAAATTCATTCATTACAATAAAAAAAGACAAAAAGAACAGTTTTACATAAATAGAAAAATATGCAAATTTTGAACTAGACTTACAGATGTCTATCAATTTTCTTAGCTTCACGATATTTTTTTAATAATCTTCTCAATACTCTCATTCGGCGCATCCAAAGAAGCTTCTTAGGCATACGGGCATTTGCTGTACCTTTCCTCTTTCCAGGACCGCAGTGACGACCCTTCCGTCTGGCTTCATTGTTTTTGCGCACACGAGCACGGGAATGGATAGCAACAGGTTTACGAATAATAAGACCATCCTTAACCAGCTTACGAACATTTTGTCCTAGAAAATAAGTACCCTTAGATTAAGACACAGGTATGAAATAAATCTAATAATAATAAAAAAACTTTTCCTAAGGAGAGAATAGAAAAACCCTTGTTGTTCCCGATATGTTTTGAGAAGTTTTTACAGATGAATGGAGGAGGGTTACATCTCTACAGGAGATGTCACTCTTCCCCAACAGTAGTTTATGCATTTTTTGATAAAGGAATACAGAAGGTATTTTCTTCCAGACAGTGATCTACAAGCACCTAAAGCAAGTCTTTGAAAATGTCCACCTCAGCATGTCACTTTTCTCTCTTTAAAAACACAAAGTTCTTTAAATATTTTGAACAACCAAAGAACGACCTCATGTTTCTCTGCAGATGAAAATAAATTAGAAACACTGAAGGAAACATTCTTCACATTGTAGTATTAGTATTTTGACTACAGAATATCAGCTAAGGAAAAGAAATTCCTGACACAACATACTAGATAAACTTCTATAGAAGTAAAGCTTCTACACTAAAATATCTATGGTGTATTCACTTGAGAAACATTTTCCCGATATATTCATAAACTTTAGTGTACTGTTTGTACATATATTTTTTAAAGAGCGCCTTTTGCAACCATTACAATATGCACCACCCAAAATTAATTTCAGGGTATGCCACTGATAATGAATTCAGTATATTAAACATACCAGTAATCATGCTTCAAATGAGAATGAATAATTTTACTGCAGAACATAAAATAATGATTTTGATGGCAAAAATTTTTAACTGAAGAAATTCCTGGGATAAAACCTGATAAAAATAAGCCATTACACATAAAAAATATGCTACCCTCAAAAGGCTTAAATTGAACATTGTATTGAAAACTTCTGCCTGAATGACATTGATTGTCCTCAGAGGATGAGCTTCAACAATTTCTTTAGGAGAAATACTATCCCTATGGACACTAGTCTAAGGGTGGTAAGCATCTCCATAAACAAACATTAAAAAAGAATCAAATATTCAAATTGTCTCATGGAAGATTCACTGAAAGAGCTTTTATTTGAAAGTTGTATCAAAACTTCTGACTGAATATCTTCAGTGGATGAGTTTTGACAGTTTCTCTAGGAGGATTACTATCCCAAAAGACACTAGTCTAAGGGTGGTAAGCATCTCCACAAACAAATTTAAATGAACATTGCACATCTTTCAGATTTATAAAATGTACTTATGCACTAAAATTATATTAACTATTTCAGGAGCTGAAAGATACACATAGATAACAATGTTTCATTTTAATTAATTATCTAACTACTTTCTATTGTATATTTATTGCATATGAGCATTAGATAGAGGATAGGTGAGTATTTTATAGCCAGAAGTGAAATCCAAGCTCATATCACCAAGGTCAACACTCCAAATAACCTATATATATAGATTTCGCTGTATTGTAACACCATATAGTAGCATTAAAAAAATCAAATAAAACGTTCTCATTAAGTGTATCACTATTGATACATTGGTCTGCAGGAGGCATTCTTGGAGCGTACTGCATGTGATACGCTGGGAGTGAACAGGTTAACCATCACTGAATAACAAGATTAATGATATAGTAACTTTTAAAAGACCAATGTTTGTTTCACTCCACTTTAAATTAAGGCATATTTTTTTCATCTTTAGCCAATACAGACTCATCAAAAATGTACTGTACACATGGAGAGAGTTTGATTCCTACTTGATGGAATATACATGGAGAAAAATGCATGGCCATTCAATGGGCGAAGGTTATGATCTACAAACCTATACAAAAGATCACACAACAAACTAAGTAAAATTTTGTAAATTGTTTCATTTAGTGCCTTGCGAAACTATTTTGACCCTTTGTGCAATTTCTAAAACAGCTAAATTAGTGATTTTAAAAATCACACCACAGGTGTAAGTTGAACAGCATTTTCAACAATATATATATTTTTTAAATGGCACAATAAACAAATTTAAAGTTTGCACAAAACTTAATGTTTGACATATACTTTGTTATATTTTAAAAATAAAACACATAACAATCAATATAACTTGTATTGAAAAGGAATACATAATATTCAAATGTATGATTATCATGAAGTTTCCTTAATTCATATAATAAAGAGAAAAATGAAAATAGCTTTTCTAGTTAAAAATTACAGTACTTAATTAGAAAAATTTCTAACACTATTGTCAAACATAAAAAGTGACAGATAACACATTAAATAAAATACTTACTGGAGTTAGCATTAGCTATTTCACTCATTTCATTAGGATCTAGCCAAATTCTTCTTTTGCCGCATTTTAGCACTTTGGCTGCTAACCGCTTCTGCAACCTTAAACAACTGCAATAGAAATAACATATGGAATTATCCAAATATTAGTCACATGAAAATTAAAAATTTTTGCTGCCAGATATTTGAAAAGAATCTACAGAAGCTTTATACATCAGCTAGACCTGAAAACTATATGTAATACTATATATTTCATACAAACAGTAGAAGCTATCTTCTTTCCAGAATAATTAATAAATGTGTTTAGATACCTTTTTGTGGTTTAAGTAAGGTAACCAGACGTCCCGCTTTTGAACAATTTACTCCCGGGGTCTTAAGAAAGTCCCAATTTATAGAAAGAATGCATGACAAGCTAGGGAAGGGAATATAATGTTTTCGGCTTCCATGTAGCTATTTCACCAGAATATGAGTTTTATATTATTTTTGTAAATTTTATAAACTATAATAAAAATAATTGTTGAGAACTGATTATGAGGAATCGATTACCAAAGTTCGCCTTGATCAGTTGCTAGAATACGATCACCAGTGTTTAGACTTAATGAACAGTAGCATTTTTTGGCATTGGCAGCAACGAAAACATTAGGTAACTGTAAAATGAGGAGAGAATGTCCTGCTAGCGATGCAGCATCATTTGGAACACTGTTGCAAAAGAATTAAATCTTACACAAAAATTGGAAAAAGGAGAATTTTAGAGAAAAGGGTCAGGGTGTAAGGAGTTTGTTGGTCATCCAAGCAGTAACTCCTTCACATATTTAGTTTTGTAACAGTCTCTAATGCGATACACATAATACTGTGTGCTAGTTAAACAAGTGATGTCAACAAAGCAACTATTTAGATTATTTAGGTAAATTAATTTATTCAGAAACCAAATTTTTAATCAAGATTGGTCAATGGTGTCCCGCTTTTTGAGTATTAAAATCTGGTCACCTTAGTTTTACATGAAGCATCAGGAACTTCTTGGCGATTTTTGGGATTGATAATGATTTCAACTTAGAGAATTTTTAGTAGCTTTGCTTTAGGAAAACTTATACATAATATCACATATTTTCTTTCTTGATTGTTATTAAAAGAAGAGCTTCAAATAATTTTTTTTAAAAAAAAATGTTATATACATTATTCTTTTTGCCTTCTAACCATATTTTTCACAATAATTTATCCTTTCTAGCGATTACTTTGTAGTATCATAGTTTATTTGAAAATAATGATCTATTTTTCTTCCCTATTTGCAGTGAAAGGGATGTATGATTTAAAGTAATGCATAGATGAAGACTTATTAGAACTAATTACATAACATTACTATATACAGAATATTTTTAAATATATATTTAACATAACTTTAACCTCTACATCTAGTTTTAATAATTTATAATTATTGCTCCATAAGATTACTATTCCTCTACATTTAATTATGTTTAAATTTGTCACTTTCTTAGTCAGAATCTGCTTAGTTCTGGTAGGTAAATTTTGAGGTCGCTTTACTTTTTTTTTTGCAAAGGGTACCTGATACTTCATTTAAATCCTGTAGGTTAAGTGAGCAACAGGAGTTTAATGCTGCAAGAGCCAAATAAGGCTCTCGAATTTTGATAACAAAGATGTGCCACCCATGTTACTCAAGACAGTGAATCCAAAGTCAAGAACAAGATCACTATGGTTAGTTGCCTATACTTAAAGAAGGCGAGCCCCCAAAGAGATTTTTGTAAATAGAACAATTGTCAAAGTTAATATAAACATGCCTCAAACAGCAGACTAAAGCAGTAAACTTTGCTGAATTTTAAAAAAGTAGAAAGTATAATTATTTGCTATAATAAATATATTTCTTCAAATATTTAACCTTTAGAATTCGGCTGATTCGAAGTCAAAGTATCCCTTCCACTCGGCGGTTTTAGGACTGAGGAAAAAATTTCTTTCTCCCAATGGGAAATTCAATTCTGCTGCATAAGGTATTGTTAGTTTTTCAGTTGGATATTAAATCAGCATACTTCTTGGCAACTGGGAAAAATTCAAAAAGGAGATAAATCACCAATTCGGTAACTCATCCAGAATAGTCCTAAAAATCTTGTTTTTGAGGTAACCCTACTATAAAAGGAGATCTCATTAAGGGACTTGTCCCTTTTCACACTATTGTGACGATTGATTTATTCTATTTCTATATATTCTAATTCTATGCATCAATATCTTATACTTCTTATTTATATTATTTATTAGTTACACTATTTATATTATTTTTCAATTTATTATTTAATTAATGCTGAAAAAAGCATTGTGAATAATGATACGTTTAGAGATTTCCTTCGTGCGATTGTCACAGTTTATCATAAGGTTAGCGCCCCTTTCACATTTTTTAATATTTTCATGTCTTCCCACAAATGCTGATTTACTACGTTTTTTTAAAAAAACTTTTGGTTATAATTTCACCTTATTTTCTTACCCTTTTTTCAACATTTCGCAGTTATTATCGAAAAAAAAAAATCTTAAAATTTATTTCAAATATATTTTATGTAATCTTAAATATATTTATCTAAGTTTTATTGTTTTAATTAATTTTTAAGACCCCCTTATTTATTTTAATGTTTGCTACAAAATGCTGATTTAATTTTTCTTTAGGATAAAATTTTATTGTTTTTATTAAACATTTCTACCGTTTCGGCTGATGCCCCCCCCATATTTTGCAATTAACACGTTTTTTTTTGTTCAATGGACAAAACGCCATCTTGATTCCGACTTAGACTTTGAGAATTCTGCATTTGGCATGATTTTAAAAACGTGCCAAGAAGTACGCTAAATTAGGAACTTCACCAGTTTTTCTAGTTACAAAGGAGAGATAGTAAGGGTTGCTCATTTTTAGTCAGTAATCACACACACGAGTAAGAATAATCCCAATATTTGGCTCCATATCATATCACAATATTCCCCCCCCTGAATTTCTGGTTCCCATTTTCAATTGAATTACTTGTAAACTTTCAAATCCATCTTTTGATTATTAGATTTAATCTAACCATCACAGTATAAACAGAGAAAAGACTTCTGGGAGAAAATGGGAGTCCTTATTGAATAAGTGATTAAGGATTTCCTGTTTCCGACCAAGAGCAGATGGACTGGCTTGCTTTAGACTTGCTATGGGCCATGATTATTTACAGAGCCACCAATATATAATTGGACTCACGAATACAGATACTTGTCCTCTTTGTGACCATGGCATGATCATGACAGAACACCTCAGCTTATGCCCTACCACCATCAATGTTTATAACTCTTCATTTTAGTGAGTTTTAACTGACGGCTTTTATCGTTCTTCACTGTATTGGGCTGCTCATCGATCCATGACTCAAAAGGTTGGAGACTAGCAAAGGATAAAAAAATCCCCCCCTTCTTTATATAATTCTGATCTAAGGTTTTTTTTTATTGGTTTATGTGATAAGAGATTTGTAAATAAATTGTGTAATATTCTTTGAAACAGTTCTAGATTGCAGGGTCCACTTGACAAAATTTATGAAATCATGCAATAGCAGGTATTTCAAACCCAAAGCTTTTTGAAGTGGAAAAAAAGATGGTGTCAAATCTGGAAGACAAATTTTGAAGTAAACTAGCATTTACACTTACACAGAAAAGATATGAAAAAATCAGTACAGTATGCATGAAAACTCATTAGCACAACGAAAACATAATAGAACATATGAAAAAGAGTAACTTTGAACAGTAAAGCACTTCAACAGAAAATGAAATAGCATAAAAATGTCTTTAAACTGAAACCATTAAAACATTTGGAATTTCAGTTGTAATAAAGATATATAAAAATGCATAGCACAAAAAAAAAAAAAAAAAAAAACACCAATTAACTGATTTAAAAGTGATGTTATTTGAATTTCTATTGCTTCCTTAACTCTGAATTTGGGTGGATCTTAAATTAGCGTACTTCTTGGCGATAGGGAAAATTCAAAAAGACGATAAATTGCCAATTTGATAACCCATCCAAAAAAGTCGTAAAATCTTGTTTTTTGTGGTAGCCCTACTATGAAAGGGGATGACTGATTTATTCTATTTCTAGATATTCTAATTCTATATTACCTATATATTATATTTCTTATTAATATTATATTATTTATTTTATAATTTATTATTACTAATTTAATTAATGCAGAAGAAAGCATTGTGAATTATTAAAACGTTTAGAGATTTCCTTCATGCGATCGACATAGTTTACCCGCCTGATCACAGACATCCCTCCATCATAAGGTTAGCGATTTTTTAAAATTATTTTTATGTTTTCCACAAATGCTGATTTACTACGTTTTTTTGTCTTTCGGTCATAATTTCACCGTATTTTCTTACCTTTTTTCAACATTTCGTAGTTATGTTAAATATAAGTATATTTATTGAAAAAAATCTTATATTTATTTTACACAATCTTAAATATATTTATCTAAGTTTTATTGTTTTAAGTAAAATTAAGATCTACCCTATTTCTTATTTTAATGTTTGCCACAAAACGCTGATTTAATACGTTTTTTGTCTATCGGATAAAATTTGGCCGTTTCTTTAACATTTCTACCGCTTCGGCTCATGTTTTTCTTTATTTCACACTTAACATGTTTTTTGCCCAACGGTCAAAACTCCATCTTGATTCCGACTTAAAGACTTTGAGAATTTCGCATTTGGCGCCACATCGGCGCAATTTTAAAAACGTGCCAAGAAGTACACTAAATTAGGAATTTACCGATTTTTTTTTTGTGGAAGAACCAAAATGTTTCAAAACTATAAATGTTCAAGGCTTTCGAAAAGCGCTTTATGGCCAAGCAGGTTAAACAAATCCTACGATAATCAAATTACTTCCAAAACAATTACATTTAAATAGTTAATGTTGATTTCCAATGCACTAGCCATTTTCAAAAGTCGCTGTAAAATTGGATGATCAACTTTCGTATCCAATCCAGCGCAAAAAAGTAGAATCCTCTTATATAGATTTTATAAGGTAGCCATAAAAAATTTACAAGGTAACCAACTTGACAATTTATCACCAAAAAAATTAAATTGTGCTTAGTGGCCCCAGCAAACTAGGATTAAACTAGATTGCGCTTCAAAAGGTTTGTTATAAGCTAAATGAATTGTGTATTGGAATTTTTTGTTGAAAGATGTTTTAATTTGCATGATAAAGTAAGACCACATGAACATTTGTAAGGAAAGGAGAACAATTTGTTTATTTTTGTCAAAAGAAATGATGATTTGTCATGTGTTACAATCATTAAATAATGAGATATTAGTTTGCAACATTCATATGAATGAGTTTGTGAAATGTTGAACGGCAGTCGAAAGTGCTTTCAGATATTCCATCTGGGATTGCATTACCTATTATCTCTTTACACTAAGGAATCGTGGGAAAAAAAGGTTTGTGAATTTTTTTTATCCTTATCCACTTTCCATTGGAAAATTTGCCAATTTCGGCGATTTTTGAAATCGCGCTTAGTGGTTGGGATAAAATGCACTTTCACCCAGCAAATTAATAACTGAACACTTATCTCCAAAACGAATTACAAGAAATAGTTTTCAAATTTATACATGTTGCTCTGCATTAATACTCTATATCAATTAACTTCAAACATATACAATTCAACACAATGAATAAAATTGACGTCTGAAAACGTATTTAAAGTTTTCAATACATAACTTCAGTTCTTCACAAACTTAACTGTTAGCACATTTGGAACAATGGCGTTCCTTTATACTACTCCTCGCGTTTATAATCCTTTACACTACACCATTTTCATACACTTGCAACCATTCATTCTCTTAAATAGAGAAATCTTAAAAAACAAAATCTAATAACACATTTCGATCACAAATACTTCCTATCACACTAGACAAAACGGACGAGAAAACACCGATTGTCTCCTCAGTTAATACAAATGCAAGTTTTGCTCCAATATTAAGACACGACACTTATATTTTCGAGCAATTACTAGCTAAGGTTAAAAATTAATTTTAAAAAGCCATACAGTAAGCGAATGATAAGATTTTATGCTTAAAATGAACCAATATTACTAGACGCCACGTGTTAGCGTTAGGGTTAATTACAGAATATTTTAAAGAGAAAATAATGAAGGATTATGGTAAAAAACAATCATAATAAACTTAGATCGGTATAGTAATTATAACTAAATTCATTCAATTTAAAAGCGATTACTTAAAATTTAATAAATACATTATAATCTCTCACCTCATTTCTCGCACACCTAAATGGAATTTATCATTGATTTTGCCCTGTTGCCAAATAAGACATGTAAAACCAATGTTCTGTACGGGAAAAAAAAATTTCAGATTATGAGGCTAAGTTTATAGATTTTGATATTTATTTTAAAACTTAATTTTTAAATATTTCTCCTCTGCGGCTTTCAAAAAGCATTTTTGATGGTTTTAGAAAACAAATAATGCTGATATCTACTTTTCACAATATAACACATAACTTTTTAGAATTAGAATATATTTTCCCTTCCATGTCAGATGGCGCTCGTTTTGAGCGAAAAGATTTGTTTTGGTTTTGAGAAAAATCCTCTTGAAGGACGAAAGGGACGTGATGTAATGATCTTGGATGCGGCGAAAGGTGAGATTCAGTTCATCCGCGCGCTTTAAGATTTCTCCATATCATTAATGAGAAGAACTAAACTCCTGATCAGTGAGATTTTATTTCAGTATTGCTTCTGATTGTCATTTTCGCTTGCGAACAAGTTGTTATCAAATTTAATTTCATCAGATTTTTTCTATTCTAAGAAAAAAAATTTGAAGTTTTTCTCCTTTTTTTCCCATTCTTTCGGTGGGTATTGAAGTAAGATTTTGAATACTTGAATTTGTCCGCACAGTTATTTCATTCAACGTGTATCAAATTTATCAGTTGTGTATCAAATTTATCAGTTATGTTCAAAGACTAAACATTTCTTTTAAAGCAAGTGATCACTTATATATTTAATATTTTCAAAGACACCAGAACTTGTCATTTTTTAACGCGAATTATGTACTCTTATTCCTTCCATGTTTCTAACATTTAATGTTATGCCTTTGTTTATATAATGGAAAAAATTCAAAAACTGTAAAGATGGATACTTTTTATAAAAGAAATCCTGAATATATACATAATCATGAAACAGCTCTGATTTTTATGAGAATTTAATGTTTATGTCTGTAAAATGCTGTTAAAGCTGAAGTTGATATTTGTTTATACTTTTGCCTTATTCGCTATGTTATTAAAAAAAAATCATAGACTTATTTTTCTGAACTGATTTACTCCAATTTACTGATTTACTTAGAATTAGTTAAAGTATAAAAAATTAACAAGGTGTATGTTTTGTAAGATAATTTCAAACTTTTGAAAGTAAAATGTAAAAATATGTCTAATTTCTTAAATCATGTGTGAAACAATTTTTATGAAAGATTATTTTCCTTTAATTATGTTCTAATGAAAAAATTTTCTGTGCTCATTGTAAAATTCCATTGTTATTGCTTCTTTTTTGTCACAAAGAAATTATTGTTTTATGCTTTGTTTTTTGTTGTTGATGACATAGGTTTTTGACTATACTTCGATGGGATTCTTTATTGTAATGCATATTTGTCTGTGACAATGAAAAATGACATTTTTGGCTGAAAAAACAAAAGAACTACGGACAATCATCTGAGATTATTAATGAGACAGTTACTCATTGAATAAAATATAAGCTTTAAATTAATATTCATCTTATACATTTTTTTTTGTGAAGAATAAAACTTTGATTTGGACATTCAATGAAAGTAATTGTTTTAAGATTTAAAATGTGTTCTTTCTTGAAGCTAGAGTATATGATGAAAATTTTACCTTCATTTATTTCAACTTTTCCTTTCATGTAAAAGGTTTTGTTTTTGTTTCTTGTAAACATTATATTGCAAAAAAAAAAAAAAAAAAAAAAAAAAAAAAAAAAAAAA
>BMAW01003541.1:884854-900358 GCA_019974015.1 Nephila pilipes
AAAAAAAAAAAAAAAAAAATAATAATAATAATTAAAGGCTGGTTACATACTGTTTTGGCTGTATAATTTTTATACTAAAATTGATTTCATCTAGTTTTAAAATTTAATTTTCTATAATAACTAAATTTTTAATTTATTTACATAGCTTTTAAAGAAGCTTTGTTGTTTTGTTTGAAAAATATGTAAGGTACATTTTTAAATTAATTAAATTTTATTTTGAGTTCAATAAGTTTTTTTAATTTATTTCTGAAATCACTTTTGTACAAATGCATAATTACAGTAAATTTTAATAAAATAATTAAAAATTTTAATATATAATTATTTTCAATTTAATTTAAATAGGCTGTTATAAATGAAACACTTTAAATTGGAAATTTTTGGGTTTGTGATTTTAAAATTGGACTTTTATTTGATCAGTAGTATAAAAGTTGTAAAAAAATATAATGTTGATGTAATGTAAATAATTAATGTTAACATAATGCAATTAACTCAGACTTAAAATGATAGTTATTCCTTTTATATCCCAACAGATTGAGGATGTAATTTTCAAATGTCATTGTACCTTAGCTGTGAAAAGTGTTGCTGTTTGAAATATAATTTTCTATTTTATTTAAAATTTTATTTTAAAATATGCTTGTTCTGTAATGCTTTTTTTTTGTTTTTGTTTTGTTCCAGCTTATTCTTAGCAATCTTTAGCAGAAGCTGTTGCTGGTAATGTCTTCTTATTTTTAGGCTGCTTAGTGAGATTAGTAGTGGCATGTTAATAGCTTGAACTTGTGCATGTTGTGAACTCATAATAAATTTTGCAATGGAGGATCTGCCAGAGTTAGTGGAGTTTTTATATTTTATAATCTTTTTATTGTTTCTTTTTTTTTTTTGTAGGTTATTTGATTCATATTTTCTGTTTAGTTTTTACTGCCATATTTTAAGATCTTTTTTTTTTTTTTTTAATATTCAGTAACTTTACCTTTATTTTTTTATGTATTTTTCTTTTGCTTAATATAACAATAATATGCTGGCTCTGATTGTATTTGCATCCATGCAAATAGATTAGAAGTAGATTAACTTAATTGCAGCTAAATATGCATTGAAATTCTGACTTTTCTAACACTGTTCGATGGTATGAATGCAAAACTTCAAATTCCATGTTTTGTGCTTTTGGTAAATCAACTTTGACATTTAAAGATAAAATTTGAATAATTATATATATATATATCTTGAACTTATACTGAAATAATAATTAAAGTGTTTCTAAGATAGAATATAGGCTTAAAGTGAATTGTGAATAGAGCATTTGATTCTTTTGACAATACATGTATACTATAAAAATTTCAAAAATTCATTTTGGTACTGAAAGAAATATAAAAATATCCAATTGAAAATATTTATCAACATAATATGATGCAGTTTATTAATAGGAAAGGTATTTAAATATAATTCATTTATATAATTTTGTATATCAACTTAAAAACAGAAAAATATTTTTATCTTTTATTTAGAGCACATTTTTTCTTTAACTTTATCATATGTATAGTTTATTAGAAGACTGGAGTGTGTTTTTGATTAATCAAAAATTTTTTAGTTTTACATATCTTATTTATTAGAATTCATTAATTTATGATGGATTATTTTTGTCTAGTTAAATATTTATGTCTTTGAGAAATTATAAGTTTTTTCTCTCAAAATCTTTTTTGGCTGGAAAAATTTGTTATAGAATTTTCTTTTAATTTATATTTGCAGTTCTTATTATTGCTCTAGTCCATTCAAAAGTGTAAGAGATCTATAATAAATTTGTTTAAATTAAAAAAAAAATATTTATGTGAAATATTTGTTTACATCACTTTATTTACATATTACATCACTTTTATTTTCATGTTCATTACCCAAAAATTAAAAAAAATAAATAAATAAAATAAAAATATTGTTTACAGCACACTTGAAGAAGCTGCTGTACCTATTCCTGTAATAACTGAACCCATCCAGCGAGAAGGCATGGCTGTTCAATTGGGAGCCCAGAAAGGACGTGTTATTGGTGTTTTTACTAGTGGTGGTGATTCTCAAGGTATATTAATCATGTTTTTATTGTTATCCTTTGTAATTCATTAATTTTCAGATTGAATTTAGAATACAAATATTTATGAAAAAAATATTTGTAGAAAATTATTATATATTTTTTTAAAAAAAATTGAGTTTCTGGTTTAAAAAAAATTAGTCACATGTACTTACTTTGTACTTTTATTATTTAGAATAAAACCTTACACTTAGTAATGGTTGAGTGAAACAGAAATGGATACTTTTCCATTAGGGCAGGTACAAATGTTATCAAGCATAATTGTAGAGACTTTTCCTTTTACTAAATGACAAATGTCATCAAGCACTATATGTTAGAGGGCAATAAAGCAAAAATAATGTTCGCTCATTTAATTTTAAACATAAAACATAAACTAATGTTTCATTGATAAATAACATTATAAAAATAATTTTCATTAAATTTATTTGAAATATAAAAAATAAAATTTATTTATTGAAAAATTTTGCCATAAACAAAAATATTTAATTCATAAAATATCATTTGTAATAAACATATCTTATGATTATTTGTGTAGAAGTCGCTGAATTGGCACAATTTCTTTCTTCAGTTTAAAACAAATTTTCATCCAGATAAGGTTTAGCAATAATTTAGAATAATTTCTCTCAAACAATCTTTTGCACAGTTAGAATACCATTTACAGAAATTGTGGACAAAATATTATTTTTCCAGTGTGTGGGATTGACACTATAGTTGTTTATCACGTGCACATGACGAGAGGAAAAGTGCCTTTTGTTGAAATATTTATATACTTTTAATTCTATAACTGCAATTTTTATGACTTATTATTTTTTTTTTGTAAAATTTATAGATTATTCAGATTTAATTATCAAACATGGGAGAATGTGTAGTTATAATCCAGGGAGGTTTAAAATTGTATTAAGGTTTTGAGTTGGTGTGGGAAGAGTAATAAAAAGAATACTTATTCACAAGACTTCATCAAAACTATGCAGCAATTTTCTTCCTATTACTTATCAAGGTGATCATATCTCTTTAAGACCCAAAATATTTTTAACTTTAAATATAATATTTTTCTAGTTATTAACTCTTTACTGATTCCACTGATACAGAAAAAAAAATATAAATTTTTTTTTTGCTCTTCCACTGGGCCGTGGGGGTTACCCATAGGATTGTGCTGATTCGGCTTTTTCTTTGAAAACGGCACGCACACGACTGTGCGGGTTGGGCTTTTCCTGTGAAACCATCACCTGTAAATTTTTTTCAGTTATTCATTTTCTAGTTTTAAGTTGATAGCAGAAACAAACTTTTTCAACTAAAATTGTTACAAAGAAACTTTTCAAGTATTATTTATTCTTTTACTGACTCGTTATGTGCATTGGAAATTTTAAAAGCATATTTTGTTTTCTATAAACATAAATGGACATTGTATTTTTCATAATGAGTTTTGTCACCTTTTTTTGCAGTTTTCAAACTTGAAAGGCATTAAAATGTCTTCAACACATGGGAAATGCCCATACACATTTTACATTTTCATCATAGTATGGTTTTTTTGCTTGTGGATTGTAGTATTTTGATTTCTTTACAGATGGACTAACTAAATCGATACCATCTTTTTCATCTGTGATGGTTCTGTTAGAAGATGGAGAGGCTACTAGAGCTTCAATATCTTTAACTTAAATTTCAGTAAATCCATTTGGTCTTTTATTAGGAATTTTATTCAAAATTGCATCTCATTTATATTAAAACTAAGAGTTGGTTACAGCTAAGTCAACAAAATGACCTTCCAGGTCTATTTTCTTGTTTTTGAACCACTTTCTGTCATACTCCATCTGCTGATTGCAAATATCCACACATCCCATGCAACAATTGTTGGTTTTCACCACAGAAGGGCATGATACCTCAATATATTTACATGATATTTTTGACTAGTGTTGTACCTTTTGGTTCCGCATCACATCAATTTGCTGCCATTATCACTTTTCTGTTGTCTTTCCAGCCAACAATCACAGTTTTATGGTCTTTTGAAACATGTTTAATGTATGCTCTACTTGTATTTAGAATAATTCTGACTGACATAATGCCCAAGTCGCCTCCTTGTGCAGGTAACAAAGTTTTGAGTACTACAAGCAACTTAAATAGATTATAATTAATGTTTTTTATTATTTTACATTTATTTGCACATTAAAATTTTTTTTGTATCGAAGCAATTAGAAATATATATAGGTAATTACCTTTTTACGATAGATAAAAATGACAAACTGTATCTGTTGTATTTGTAAACAAAGTTAGACTAGCCGACTGAAAATAAAAAATGGACTATGAACACCATCTATTGCTAAAAAAATAATATTTTATACTTTCTGCTAACCATAATGATCATTCAATTTGGGATTTTTTTTTACGTACAGCTAGTCCAGAAGCAAAAACATTAAAGAATGCCTCACTCATATGATTGTGCAGGCTGGGTCTTAAAGGGATATTAAAAATAATCTGAAGGCCTTGAGACAAAAATGATCTCACTATTTTTTTATTATGAAATTCTATTTTTGATCATTTCTTGGTTTTCTGATTTCATATAAATAAAGATATATATCATTGGATGTATTTTAAAAATGCGTAATTTTTATTTAAACTTCATTTAACTCCATCCATGAATTTAAGATAAATTTACATTAAAGGATGCTTTTAGTGATTATTGATTGGTACTTGTAATAGAAGGAGGAATCTCTTTTTGGTCAAATATAATATATTATGGAAAGATGTGTTAATAAATTTTATGCACAGAATTTTTTTGAAATGTGTTATTCTGAATAACACTATTTTATTTGCATCACAAACTATTTGACTATTGGATTCCAAATTACCAAATATGACGGCATTGTTCAACCTCAAGAAAAGGAGAATTGCTGTGTTACTGATCATTTAAATACATCTTTATTTCTTTTCTTTTCTTTATTTTACATCTCTATCTAATTCAATACCAAACCCATTGTTAAATTTTCTTAGGAATGAATGCTGCAGTCAGAGCTGTAGTGAGAATGGGAATGTACCTTGGCTGTAAAGTATATTTTATTAAAGAGGGTTATCAAGGTATGGTAGATGGAGGAAATCACATTATTGAGGCTACCTGGGCCAGTGTATCAAGCATTATTCATAAGGTAATTATAAGATAGTATGCATATTTGTTTATTTGAGCTTAAATCAAAGATCTATTTAACTTGTATTATTCTAAGAATAATTTTATTTATTTACTGTCTAATCTTAAATAAAAGCATAGCAGTCTAAAGTTCTGACTATGATATTATTGGCTGGAAATATATTAGTTAATATTTATATACAATTAGCAATGCTATTTTTTTAGTGAATGATAATAAAACATTCAATTTCTTTGAGCACTATTTTTTAGATTGGAATTGCAAGGACAGGGGGATGCCCTACTAAGTCCTATTTTTCTTGTAGATCTCTGTATAATTATGAATTATTATTGTTACTTTACAATTAAAAATGTTTCTGTAATATGCTGTATCTTTTTTTTTTATTTATTTCTTTTCATCTATGAATGTTGGTAAGAACAATATTTCAAATATTGTGATATAAATTATGATTTATTCCAATACTCATTTTTATTAATATTTTCAAAAATTTCTTTGCTTGAATAAATTTAATTCAGTCGCCCTGTTTAAGTCTTATATTTTAAGATATTTAATGAATTCATTTTTCTTTAATTCTGTCTAGGGTGGTACTGTCATTGGAAGTGCCAGATGTGCAGACTTCAGAAACCGTGAAGGTCGTCTCAAAGCTGCATTCAACTTGATACAAAATGGAATCACTAATCTTGTTGTAATTGGTGGAGATGGTAGTTTGACGGGTGCTAATCAATTTCGACAAGAATGGGCATCCCTGTTGGATGAATTGGTTACAACAGGTTTGTGTAGTTTCTTATCCAAAAAATTGCACTTAGATATGCAAGATAAGAGAAATGTGAAATCAGAGATAATTTTTAAATGCTTTTAATTAATAAAAATAATTTCTGTTTCAAACTTTTAATTCATTTTATGATAAAAACAATTTTATATAATTTATAAACAAAGAATGTTTACATTTAAAAAATATGGGTTTTCCTTATTTATTTAAAGTAAAAGAACATAATGTACTATATGTCTAACTTATGGTTCAAATTTTATAGGAATTTTGATTCACTGATTCTTATTTTTTTTTTTCTTAAAAAAAAAAATTTCATTAATCTCAATGCAAATTTGTCTGGCAAATGTAAATTTTTATTATATTTTTAGTAACATATTTTTAAAGCATATTAAAATTAGCTGTTTCATCATAGGGAAGATAACTGCTGAAAGGAAAGAACAGTGCAGTTCATTAAACATTGTTGGAATGGTTGGCTCAATTGACAATGATTTTTGTGGAACTGATATGACAATAGGTACTGATTCTGCTCTTCATCGTATCATTGAAGCTATTGATGCTATAGTCACCACAGCCTCAAGGTTATTTTTTAAATTTTTATATTATATTTCTTCTTTCATATTTTTTGTTTTAATAGTTTTTATTTTAATTGTAATTTGCAAAATAATAAGGTAAAATTAAAAATAATAGTTTTAATAAAATTTATGAAATGAGGGCTAAGTTATTATAATATTTTAGATGCAGGACCATACCAATCCTTGAATGATTTCTATGATTTTTTGATAACTGTAGTTCTGTTAAGTTCTTTATTATCAATGTATGTAAAATAATTTTATCAAGAAGAATTTATTATGTTTTTAAATTATACAATTTAAATTATATTTATAAAATTGAAAAATATTAATGAATTTGAGAGTTAAATATTTCATGAACTAAAGATGTTTTACTGAATTCCTATTTAAAATTGGAAATAAAATTTCAAAATCTGGCAAAGGTATTGTGTACAATAAAACATAGAAAGATTTATGTCTTAGGAGCTTGACAAAATCGGCAATGCTCATAACAAAAAATATTTTTATGTTGTATTGTTCTTTGTTTTATTCTATTAACAATAAATCATAATGCTTCATTTTTATTATTTTTAGTCACCAACGTACTTTCATTTTGGAAGTTATGGGAAGACACTGTGGGTATGTATGTTTTATTTATTCATATATAACTATTATTTGGAACTTTTCTTATGTGAACTTAACTGTTATTTCTAATTTTTTAAAGATATTTAGCTCTTGTTGGTGCTCTTGCAAGTGAAGCAGATTTTGTTTTCATTCCTGAATGGCCTCCAGAGTCTAATTGGCCAGAAAGATTATGTGAAAAACTGAAAATGGTAAGAAATTTATATTTTAGTACATCATTAGAACATGTTTTATACTTTTTGTGTGAGGAATTTAAATATGTAAATTTAAAAGTAGCATAAAATACAGAAATGGTCATATTTTTGTAGGTTTATCATTTTATTTGTTACTGATTTCTTATTTAAAAATTTTATTTTTTGTTTTCTAATTTATTCTTCATTTCTAAATTAAGGACTATATATAGTTTGGTCCTGAAAATTAATTTAAAAAACAAACAAACAATTATTTTACTTAGAAATATTCTAGTAACTGTAAATATAAGAAATTTTAAAATATGTAATAATTTTAATTGGTACTTTTTAATACAGATTTAATCATGTTCTTATTACAACCATTACTATGCATTGTTTGAAACTCATGATTTTAAGGAAATTGTTCAAAAAAATTGTCAGTTACATTATGTTTCCATTTTGCTTTTTGAACTTTTTTAAAATTATTTTTACATAAAAATTTATGCACAAAGCTATAAAAGAATATTTATAACTGTAACTTCTTAATATTTTTCTGTACTTATAGATTAGTAGTGACTTATAGGTTTCACTTTACTAAACATTAAGAGATTGTTCCAAATTGAAACTACTCAATTTTTATCCATTCTGTTATTGTTAACTTTTAAAATTACATTTGTTTATTTAATTCTATTTGTCATCATTTTTCAGCTCTATTACAGTTAACAATTCAACTAATTTTTAATTCTGCAGAGTTGCCAAAATAATTTTATTGAATAAATATTTGATCTAATGGCTTATATATTTATTGTTTATGAGAAATTTTGTTTTTGTACCAAAAAAATGGTGCTATCAATAATGCATGAATATTTATAATGTTAAATTATTGAAAACAGTATTTACTCTTCTGTTTATATATTCAGGAACGTGATGCTGGACAAAGATTGAATATTATTCTTGTGGCAGAAGGAGCCATGGATAGAGATGGAAAGGCTATAACAGCTGATTTGGTTAAAAAAGTAATCATTATTTGAACATTTATTGAATTATATTCCAGACCAAACTGAAATGCTCTGAAGACCCAACTAACTCTTCTTAAACCCATATTAACCCTCCAAGCATTTTATTTTTTTGTGTAAAGTTATTCCTAAAATGATCTACTTAAGCACAGCTAACGGTCGCTAAAAGATTTTTCAATCACGGCATCTCCAAAAAAGTAGATTGCTTCTATTCCTTCCCTCTTTTACAATGAGGGTAGTTAATAATACCCATGGAGAGAACATTTTTATGACTTATTTCAGTGTCTTTGTCTGTTAATGGGTGACAGCTTGTTCACAGTGGTTGCATTGCCGTAGGCGAATCTTATGTGAAGCACTGTTTCATTGTTTGAGGTTCAGATTATGCCTAACCAGGGCTGTTTTTAACTTCCCTAGGCACTTCAAATTGTTATGTCTCCCCACTATTTGTAGATCCCCTCCCTCCTTCAGTTCTTAGCTTGCCAATTTTGAATCAGGAGGGATTTTCTCTGTCTTTTTTTTTGCCCTTAGGAGAGTCTCTATTATCCACCACCTATGAACTCGCCACCTCCCATACTGCCAACCAGCAGCTGTAAGGAAAGAATAATGGCATGGTTTGGCCACTCTTGTTCATTTCTTACTTTATGATATCATGGACCACTCACCCATTCTTTTGTAAATTAGAACAATATGTTATAAAATCATTTGCAATCACAGTGTAGGATATACATTATTGTATGAACTGTTTTCAACTTGTTCATTATCATCTTTTTCATCACTTATTGCTTTATTTTCTTTTACTTTTAGACATCGTTATTCTTTGTTGAATCACTGTCAGTGTACTTGAACAACAAAGGTTTTCTTTGAGCTTTGATCATTGCAAAATCATTAATGACATCATTGTAATCAATTTCCATTGTTATATCATTCTAAGTGCATAGCAACATCAGACTGTTAAGCTTTATATTTTCCATAGTAGATCTCATTTCAGTCTTTACTCTCTTAAAAGCAGAATTGAGGATTTGGAATGCAATTGGGAACCTCTCCAAATTGTAAAAACGATCATCCCACCTACTCCCAAAAAGGCCCTCAATTGATCACGGAAAAAAAAAATACAGTTAAAATATTTCATTCCCTAAAGCATGAAAATAGTAAATGAATGTTCATTTGTCGTCGTATCTTAAGCAGCTGCACTAAAAACCAAAAACTCTGTTCCACATCTTACTAATCCTCCCAAAACAAAAAATATTAGTATTTAAACAATGACAATAAAAAGTCAGCAGACTGTGCTTCTGTAACTAAACCCCTCTATAAGTAGAATTCAGTCTACAAACAAAACTCATCCCAAATCCTCATATTGTACCCAAACAAAAAACAACACACAAAAATTGCATCAGTCGTTCCATGTCCAAAAACTGCAGGTCCCATTGAAAATAAACAGCAGTTAAACACTCTCAAAACAAATATTAGGTATCAAAAGTTATGTATTGCCAAACATAACTCACCAATATAAACAAGTATCTTATAAAAGCAGAACAAAAATGTTCTCAACAAATCGAAACTGGATGATGAAGACAGGGCTGTTTTTAACATCCCCGGCGCCAATTTACTGGGGATTAAAGCCCGTGAGGGTTATGCACCCCGATAAAAGTACTCCGCATAGGCACCCCAGGCACTTTAAATTGTTATGCACTCCCCAATATTTCCAGGGTGCCCCCCCTTCTTCTGTTTTTAACTTACCAGTTTTAGTTTGGGAAGGTTGGATTATCCCTAAAAACTTTTCTATTTCTTTATAAGCTGTTTGAAAAGTTTTTCCATTATCCATTACCTATGGACCCACTGGGCGTCGGGATGGTAACCGACAGACGTAAGAAAAGGATAGTGGCATGGCTTAGTCCTTCTTGTTCATTTCTTACCTTACGGTTTCACGGACCACCCGCCCACCCTTTTGAAAATTAGTACAGTAAATTAACGAAATTAGTTGCAATTACTGTATAGAGTATATACATTATAGTATGAACCGTTTTCAAATTAGTAATTATCGTCTTTTTCATATTTTAATATTAGACTTCCTTATTCTTTGTTGAGTCATTGTCATTATACTTGTACAACGAAGATTTTCTTTGAGCTTTGATCATTGCAAAATCGACTGTCAAACTTTTCATTTTCCATAGTAGATCTCATTTCAGTCCTTACTCTCTTAAAAGCAGAAAAGCTTCTCTCTGCTGTACAGTTTGATTGAGGAAGTTTGAAGTACATACTCATTGTGACTAAATTATTTCTTGATGTAAGAAGATATTCTTCTTGCTGTTGTTATTTTTTCCTCCTTCATATATATTTTGAAATGTTGACACTCTTGCACAAACTGTTCTTCGATATCTCTGAGGTAGCTTTGAGCCACAAGTATTTTGTCTGTTTTGTCACATCTTGCTCTTTTTCATGAAAGTTTCTGAATAAATAGAATCTCATATTGAGAGCTTCGTAGAAATCTCTTCTTTTGTTTAATTGTAATACAAAATTGTCAATTGGAAGAAAACTCCAGCTCGAAATCTCGCTCTTAGAGTCATTGTCTCAAAATCTGGGTCTCTTTTCTCATTTGAAAAAAAAAAATTCTTTTTCTGATTTTTATCATAGTTGGGGCTTAGGCACGTTAGCTAGTTGCAATGCTCTTGCCTCATAATTATCAAAGTTGGATCTTTTTTCATATAAAAACAAAGACAATATCTGTAACTCCGTAGCAGCATCAAGGAGATCAAGTTCTTTTTTCTGTAGTATCTCACTGGTTTTGTCCACCCTTTTTAAGATTTTGTCCCAAATCACCATTAACGAAGTTGTCTGAAAATTTTTAGCGTTTTGGGGAATCCTTCAGCTGTGATTCACATGTCAGGTGCCTAAGTATTGTCTTTTATTAAATCTTTAAGGGCGTTTTTGATTTTGTTAGGACTTGTAACTTGAGCTTTGAGAACATCTGCCCTTGCAGACCATTTAGTTTCACCCAGTGATTTCAACATAAAAAATCTATGTTAAGTCTTCAACTTTTGCTCGTTGCTTCTTTGCAAATGATATCTTAATACACTCCCTCTATGATTAGATGATGGAAAGAAAACTGTACAGAAAAGAATACAGTAGCTTCAGTGCAGGCTTTTTCCTCAGCAAAACAACCAGCTCTGTTAAAGGAATGTGCTGAACATGGTACAAACTCAGCAAGGACATTTTTTTTATCTCGACTGAAGACCGGAGTACACTCCCGACAGGTTTGAAGCATTGTCGTAACTGATCCGACAGTTTTTAAAATCTAGCTCAATTTCTTCAAGAAAGTTGAGAGCTGTTACTTTCCTACCTTGAACTTTTTGAGTTCAAGGTAGGAACTTTTTGAGTTCAATAGCACTCGTACAAAGTGTTCATTGGGCATAGGCTTTGCGGACAGAAATGTATCAAAGGCGAATACAATATCGAAGTCATATTGTAAACAAATAAAGGATACAAATAAAACTTAAAAATTTTTGTTTACTCCAAACAGAAGAAAAATTCTTTTTTTTCTGTCATTTTTAAAAAAATGGAAAAAACATAGATATTTTATATTGAAATCATAATCAAGCACATTTTCATATTTTTTTTTAAAAAAAGAAACTTTTAGTACATTACCAGCTTGGCTAGACTCGCACATTCTGACCCTGGTGCTTCGAGAAATGTCACGCTTAGGATTTACCCATGGTCTGTGATAAGTGATATTGTAAGGTGACCAACTTTTTTTTTTCAGAAAAAGAGTATAAATGGTGCTTCATTATGTACGTTGATTAGATTTATGAAATAAAAACTGAGCTTTTTTCATTTAGTTATATTATTAATTTAAAATAACATAATGATTTTATTATTTTTAATTTGGATAAATTTTAATCCTTAAAAGTATATTTTTCTGTTGAATGAATTTTTTGGTTATATGTCTAAATTTTCTTCCATATTGCACTCATTCCAGAGCATTTTGTATGAAACGAAAATACTTTCTCTGCAGCAGTTGTGCTTAGGCAACATAGTGCACATTCAATAAATAATTTAAAATTTTAATGGGGATATATTTTTTTTTCAAAATGCGAAAATATTTCTATCTACCTTCTACCCATGTTTAATTTTTTTTATCTTTCCATTTCTGTAGTGTTTCTTCCTTTAAATACATATTTGTATATATCTTTCAATGGAAAATGTCATCAATAACTACATTTTTCAATTAGTCATTAAAAATCGAATTGTGAGAGAAACTTCTTATTTAATTTTGTCTTTTAAAACAATTTAATTCAGCAAAGTTAGCAAATAAATCCTCAACATATTCATAACAAATTTTGTAAACAATTAAAATTTTTAGAAATCTATCCTTAATTCCAGAATTAGAACCCCACAAAATTGTTATTTTACACTTCAGTATTAACGGTATGAATCATCATATCTTGTGCTAAACTCATGTCCATAATTAAGGATAAACCTTAGCTTTTGCAGTTGATATTTTATCATATTTAATTTTGTGGGTAGTTAAATGAAGACTGGCTGTCGAGAAAATAGAGCATAAGTTTTGATATATTGTTTTGAAAGAATGTTTTTTTAAGTGTAAGGTATTTTTCAAAATTCAAATAATATGACCAATCCTTATCATATTGTTACAAAATGTGCTCTATAGTTGGCAAAGAAGCTTGAATTTAAAATTTTTTACATTACCAAGAATGTCATTTATACTTATTTTTAATCATCTCTAAATGCATCAAATTATTGCTTTATTATTATGCTTTATTAAATATTAAGTATAATATAACGACTAAATTTTGAACTGAATTTTAAAATGAATATTTCAGAAGTTATTAGAGGTATACTCATAATTTTTTCAAACTGACGTTTTATCATCTCAGCTTTGCTTCCATGTAAAAATTTCATTGCATTCACCAAACTTTTCAGCATATCTTTTGCTTTTAACTTGCAGAATTTTCTTGCGAATTGTACAAAACTTACAGAATATATGAAATTATGTTAGGGATGCAATATATTAAAATTTGAATTTAATATTTTAAATATTCAGAGAACTGTTAATATTTATGGTAAATAATTTTTAACTGCATATGTGTTACACATGAATATTTTTTTTTTTTTTTTTTTGTAATTTCAAATGAAATTAAGCATAGCAGCTTATGTAAAATTTCTAGTTTTATATTGTTAAGATTATGGAAAATGTCCCAATTTTCACACATTACCTTTAATACAGTTATCCTCAACAGAAGGTAAATGATGAGAAATTTTATGTAAAGGGATATTTTTTAAACTTGAATTTTTGAATAATTAGTAACCAAAAGTATCTGGATAAATATCGCAGTTGACATTTATGTATGTAAATAAATATAAAGATTGTAAATAAATATAAATATAAAGGATGCTTTTAATTACAAATTATTTGAAGATTCAAGTTTAAAAAATGTGAACTTGAGAGAAAACCCTCATTTATCTGTTCTTTGAAGGAAACTGAAGTTCAGCCATTTAAAATTCGAATATATTTTGGTACTGTAACAATTCAAAACTTGTGATTGTATGTAAGCTGCCCTGAACACCTGGCTTCGAAATTATGAAAAAACTAATGGATTTCAAAAGTTTATTTAATAGATTTATACATATTTTATGAAAAAACTTAAATTCCATTTAATAATTTTAACTTGAAGAAAGAGAGAAAAAAAAAATGTTAGTTAATCAAACAAAGAAGACAGAAAAATTAATTCGTCCAAATAAATAAGATTCCCCTTCCCAGTCCATTTTTTAAGGCTTCAAATTAATATTAACTCAAAAGTGAATGTATAATCTATTTTATTATTTTTTTTTTCATTTAAATAAATGGTTATATTGCAAAAACTAAATCTAAGAATATATTTATTTCAAACCCAATGAAATCTCAAACCAAGCTGACATACAGACACTTACTGATACCCAGTGCACTTATTGACTGTCTCAATGGAAAATACCTCAACCCTAAGGTCTAGAGTAGGGTTCTTTAATGAGCAGTAAAATTTTCTGCCAACATTCACTGTGGCACTGCGACCATACCCTAATTATCTATCCTGATGTTAAATCTTAAAGGGGGGGGGGAGGAGGAATTTGGAAAAAATATGTGCAAAACAAGCTTCATGGCCTCCTTGAAGGAGAGGAAATATGTTTGGTCAATTTTCAGTGAGTTCAAGAGCTATACTAAATTACACATTTGGTTGCTTTTGTTGGGATTTTGGACAGGATTATATCTGCAAAACCCACATAATCCTTAAAAAGTAACTTCCAAAGTTCCACCAATAACGCCCATATGCCCTACCAGACCCCTAGCCTATTTTTCGCTTCATCATATTGAGCCAATTTTTGTTCTGATTCCCATAAAACTCCCACCTTCGCACTTTTGTAAGACGGTTTTTTGGTCAACCAATAAGAATTTGAGCTTCTGATCTCCTGATTTATGAACTAAAATTTCTCTTTTCTATCTTGCTTTTCTATCTTTCTCTACCTCCAAACTGTAAAAATCCATCTTAAGTACTGCTTAATTCAGTTTCTTTTAAATGAATTCTGAAAAAAAATTTAAAACTGTTTTTGCTTTAATCTCTTTTGCATCACTGAAAAATATTCAATAATAAAAATTTAAAATTTCCAATTAAGATCAATCTTAATCAGAAGCAGGATAATCACTCAAGGTATAGAAAATGTTTTTCGGTCTCATAATTTTCAAAATTAGGATAAGGGTCAAGAGACTCAAGCGCCTCAACCAACCTATCAACACAGAACATTTATTGTTAGGATAAATTAAATTAATATTAAGTTCCGACATAATCTATTACTAAATTTCATGTCATCCATATTTTTTACTAGCTGATACCCACCCGCTTCGCTGGGCAGACGATAATATTATATTTCGCAACCTATACGTAAAATATAAAAAAAAAAAAATTTCAATTTTTAAACGATAAGGATTTTAAATTTAAAATTTTAAGAAATTGATTGTCTTTAATAATGGTTATCCACCACTTTCAAAAATATGAGAAAAATAAAAAATTTTAGTAAAAAGTCACCCCATATATATATATATATATATATATATATATATGGATAAAACTCATTCTATGGTATGGATAAAACTCATTCTATGGTAT
>BMAW01003541.1:900368-912493 GCA_019974015.1 Nephila pilipes
TGGATAAAACTCATTCTATGGTATGGATAAAACTCATTCTATGGTATACATGTTATACCTAATATTGAAAAAAGATACAACCTTTTGTTAGAAGATTCATCTTGTGCTTAACTTTCAAATTAAATACCCTCGCACTGACATCGTGTCTATCATAAGATTTTTGTCCTAAATTTGCAATACTAAAAGAAAAGTCGAGCAAGTAGGGACGTTCAAAATGTCTTACGTATGTCGTAGAGTCTTCAGTTCGTTCATGCATGTAGCGAGGTTCTCCAGCAAACATCTTGCATATGCGCTACTCCGTATGAAGTAACCATTTTAGTATTTTTCAAAATCCCGCTAAGTTTTGGGGCTAAACTAAGTTTTACCAACCATGGGATTCCAAACTTATTTATTTCTATTACTAAATCTGTACGTTTCCTAATTTCGACTTGCACAAAATTTCACATAAAGAGCCCCTTCTTCAAAATCTTGACAATTCTCCATCAGCGCTTCAATATTATGTTGTTTGGTATTTTTCCATTTCGCACGCACAAATCTCACCAAGTAAACTTAATTGTTGACAATACACAGTATACATAGAAGAAAAAATATATTCCGTTTGACATCGGTCATATCATTTTTGGCAATAAAGTCGCCAAACCTTACATAACCGATGGATAAGAGTAGATTAACGGATGAAAAATACATTTTGGATAAGACTTCCGTAAAATCCATTCTTAGTGAGCGTCTACATCGCAAAATGAGTAACTATGCTAAATTTCCAGTCAATCGGATGTATAGTCTTAGAGATCTCGTGATGAGTCAGTTAGTGGTATTTCGCTTATATATATATAAGATAAGATGAAATGTTTTGTTATGTTGGTGGTTAAAACCTTATTTTTCAATATAAATAATGTAAAGAATTATTGTTTTCCTTTCATTATGATTCTTTTTATGATTTTTCTTTTCATTCAATGGTTTTAAGGCATTGCATAATTCCATTTAATAAAAAAGAAAACATGAACGTTTAATATCCAGAATGCATGTTTGATTTCTGTTTTTATGTAATTTTTTCCCCAAGATAATTGTGGACAGTCTACAACAAGATACAAGAGTAACTGTTCTGGGTCATGTACAAAGAGGTGGCAGTCCTTCAGCCTTTGACAGGGTTTTGGTAAGAAATTAATCAGAAACTTTGTATAAAGAATGACATTTTAGAATAATTTTATTGCATTACTGGCATTAATAAATTTTTCTAGCAAAATGTAAAATTCAAATTTTTTCCTTTTTGTATAATGACTAGAAGATGCCTGACTTTTCTTTGTGTAATTTTTTTTATTGATTAATTATTTTTATTTGTAAATTTTATTTGTAACTAAGCAAAACACATGGTTAGTTATTAATCTATTCTTTTCTCTCATTATTTTAATTTATAGTCAAAAGTTTAAAAATTTGTGGAGATTTCACTTACTGTTAATTGTTTCTCACCATAGGGCTCCAGGATGGGTGCAGAAGCTGTTCTTGCACTTCTCGAAGCAACTCCAGGATCAGAAGCTGTTGTTGTATCATTAGATGGCAATCAATCTGTTCGTGTTCCTTTAATGGAGTGTGTGATGAAGGTGACTTATTGATAAATTTTTTAATTTGTTTTTTTCACAATAGGTGCATTATTTATCTATAGGTAATATTTATAACTAATAGATAAGTTGGCTAGAATGTTTTTAATATGATTTATGCATTGTTGTTTTACTACATTTCTTAGGATAAAAACATTTTCAATTTTGAAAGGTGAAGATTTAAATAGAGTTTAGATTCAAAATTTAACTTTTGATTGTTTATATTTGTATAACTGATGTGAAAACATAACTTCATTAGAAATATTGCTATGTTGAATTGAAGCTGGGAACACAATAGCAATTTACTCTTTTAAAAGAGTAAAGAAACCCCCTTCTCAGTTTCCACAGAAGTATTATCTTTCCAATCACTTCCTTTATCAAATATTCAAGAGGTAGAAACAATTTATAAGTCATTCTGCTATTCAAGATACTTGCCACACCATTTTCTGTTTACCCCAATCTTTTTTTTTTTTACTGAGTATTCATTTCACTAACCTGTTCTTTACACATTGCAATCATTCATTTGTTCTTTACACATTGTAATATGTTCATATGTTCTCTTTCAGACTTTCTTATCCATTGTTATGAAACTAATGTTTTATAGGAATTGTGTTTTTTTTTATTATACACTTAGAGACATTGAAAATAGCTCACCAAGAAGGAAGTGAGCTACAATTGCGAAACTTTGCAAAATAATTGAATGATGTGTGATATAAATGTCCAAATTTGGTGCCAATGCACATCACCACACACCCTGTAGTGTTGCTGCTATTAGGAAGTGGGTCCTATATAAACAGGTGAATAGTGGAATATTCATAAATGTAACAATGACATCCCAATTCTGGGAGGACTTTAGTAAGTGAAGAATGCTAAGTAGATATGTGAAAAGACATTTCACACTGTTTTAGAAAGGCCTGGTTATCGGCATGAAAGCGGAAGGCTAGTCGACTAGCTTTTTGTCTCACCAGGTCCATCATTCAGAGTGTGCCATCAGAACATATTGGGAGCATTGGATACAAAATGGTACACACATGCAGAGAACTGGGTCTGGAGCAACCAGGAAGGCGATGAGGCGATAGGATTTTGTGGCAAGTGCCTATGGATCCCACAGTGACTTTGTCCCCGATACAATCAGATTTAAAGTTTCCAATTTTTCCACAAACCTTGTGGAAGTAAATCTACTATCCTACTCCCTTTTCGTGTACTGCCTTTAACACTGAAACACTGGCAATTCTATTTACAGTGGAACCAAGCCAGAGCAACTTGGAATGCCACACATTGCCAAAATGTGTGGTTAGTGATGAATTTTGGTTTGTTTCATGGACAGATAATAACCACGTAAAGGTGTGGAGATACCCTGGTGAATGGTGCAATTCCACACATGCTGCTGCAGGATACACTGCCCTCACAGTAGGTGTAATGGTCTGTGTGACCATAGCCTACGATAGCCGATCCACTCTAATTGTGGTTTGTAAAATCTTAATGAGCCAGCATTATGTTGATGATATTCTTCGACTCAACATGGGACCTTTCCAAAAAAATTTCAACAAGATAATGCTCATCTGCATATTCCTCGAGTAGCTTAAGACTTTCTACATCATGTTCAGACTCTTCCATGCCCTCTCACTTCCTGGACTCAACCCATTTGTGGTACCCAGTGAAATGCTAGATATCATCATGTCACTCGGTTCATGATTTGGAAAGCAAATTTGTGGGTCTCATAACTGGACATCTAACTAACTGAATGTCAGACTGTGTTGCAGCATGTATTTACATCAGGTGGCAGTCCAAAGAGCTTTTGAAGTTGAACTGTATTTGTCTCATTGTACACACTGTATTTTCTTAATTGTCTTGATTTTTTGGGATCTGGAGAATTTCTCCACTGTACCATTATGTGTATTAAATTTCATTTTAATATGAAGTTCCCTCCTTAGTGTGCTATTTTCAATGTTCCTAAGTATATTTTGGATTGATCAAAAATAGCAAAATTTCAGAAAATGATGTAATTTCATTATATATATATATATTAGGTCTACTGGAAACTTCTGTCCTTTTCTGTGGATGTTGATATTCATTAGTCATTCATCAGCTCATTGTGTACTTCAAAAGCATCTTAAAGACATTTTAAGGTTAGAGTGACATGTAAATAATTAAATCTTAATTAATTTATTTTTTTGCAATTTTAGGTAAAATGGCCAGTGAAATACCTGAAGAGGTACTTATTCGATATTATATGCTTTTTGAGTTTCACAAGGATAATAACGCAGTGATTGCTATCAAAAACATTTGTGATGTTTATCCTAATCCATTAGACATTCATAAATACCAAAGTGATTTTTTAAGTGCAAATCTGGTAATTTTGGTCTTTCCGATTCGTACCGACCTGGAAGTCAAACAACTTTAGACAATGATATGTTAAGGGCAGGAAGTAGAAGCAAATCTGTGTCAGACAATTGAGGAGCAGTCAAACACTCTTACCCAAACTTGGTCGAACATCCAAGAACATTTGCAGCAGACTGGTAAAGTGAGAAGAGCAGGTTTTTGAGTACTGCATAATCTATCCAAAGAAAGCAAAGCTGACCGATCCACCACATGCTACTAATTGTTTCAGAGACAATGCAGAAGAATTTTTTTATTGCTTGATCACTGGAGATGAAAAATGGGTCTTCTGTGATAATCCAAAACACAAAAGGTAGTAGCTCTCTCTCCAAATGAATCGCAAAGAAGTACAGCTAAAACACTTTTCTGTGTTTGGTGGAGTATTCACTCTGCGTTCATTTTCAAGTTCTGAAACTTGGACAAACTATGAATGCAGGCATTTACTGTTAACAATTTGATTGAGTAAATCGATTTTTAATTGAAAATTGCCTAGTGATCGTCAACAGAAAAGGTGTCTTTCTGCAACATGATAATACTAGGCAGCACTGCTCATGACGAACCCTTGAAAAAAATTAATGAATTGGGATGGGAAGTATTGCCTCACCCATCATACTCATCTGATATTGCACCATCAGATTTTTATTTATTCCAATCACTGCAACAATTTCTAATTGAAAATTCGGATGATGTCCAAAATACCATCTCCAGATATTTTGCTCAAAAACCAATTGTTTTTTAGTGATCTGGCATTGGAAATTTGCTCAATAGATGGCAAAAGGTTGATGATGATGAGGGGGGATTACATCATTGATTAAAAATAAAAACTGGTAAATATGTATCTGTTTGAATTTAATGTAGAAAAACAGACAGAACTTTCCGGTAGACCTTATATATATATATATATATGTATGTTAAGCTATAGGATTTTAGACTTTCATGTTAGAATTTGACTACTTTGAGTTGTTGGATCAAGTGAGAATATTCAAAAAATAAAAAAGAATATATATATTTTAAAAATAATGTTTGAATAATTATTATATCATATAAATGAAATTTAGAGCTTAACTTCTATGTTATTATTCCTGGAATTTATATCAATTTTCATTTTTAAGTAATTTCTGATAACAAGTACATCGTAAAAAGTTTTCTCCAAATAACATGTTTCAACAGTGAGTAATCTGACTGTATCGAATGATTAAAATAATATGATCCATGATTAATATTAACATTTCTAAATGTGTTTCCTTGTAATTGGCTGTTTTTAAATTTAAAAAAAAATCATATAAGACATTGAAATCTAAATATAAAATGACTTTTTTAGGAATGATACTTCTGTATTACTGAATCAAACTGTAAAAATTGTTTTTTTTAAAAATAAATTTCCTTAATATCGAATTATTTGAAGTATGCACTTATATGTCATGCACATATTTTTAAAATGAATTATTTTTATTTACTTCAGGATTTTAAATTTCAATCTCTTAAAGAGCAGATTCAAAAACAACTCTTTAAAAAAGTGTAGAAATAAAGAATTGTTCACCAAAAATAATAGCTTTTCACATCTCCCAATAAGGAATATTTTAATGCAATTTATAGATAAATTTAGTGCAAACATATTAAAATAACTTCACTCCTCATGTGAAATCAATTAATAGTATTAAATGTATGTCTCTTGACTTCCATCAAGTATAGTTCAGACAATTTTGTTAAAAGGATTTTTTAAAAAAATTAAATACTATTTTAGAAATTAATGCTCATCTTCTGAAAATAATTTATTTAATGGAAAATTTGAAAATACAAAATATCTTTTGAAGTAAATCAAAAGATAGTGCTTAGAGATCAAAAGTAAAAACTAAAAGGGTTATTTCAGTTGACAGCATAGCACTTTTTTTTTTTTATCTCACTTACTTATCGTGATTTGATAGCTAATGCATATTTTTTAATTTGTCAAGCTAAATGAATCATGTAGATGTTCGAGAATTGATGGGTTATCTTTTGAAAATAAATCTTGATATGTTGTGTAGATATTAAATTAGGATTTTTGTAGTTAGATTGATTTCAGAGTAGTGGAGAATATTTATGAGCTATTGTAAAGTTTAGCTTTGTTAAAATGAAACAAATTATTATGAATCAGATATGTTATATCTTTTTTTTAGACTAAATCTGTTGCTGAAGCGATGGCTAACAAGAAATGGGAAGAAGCTGTGAATTTAAGAGGAAGGTATGCTTATTTCTCACTTGTTTTGCTTCATGCCCTTTTTTTCTTCATTTATACCTTATTTTTTCCTTTTTAGTGCTGTAATATAGAGTTTTCAATAATTTTAAATTTTCAGGAGTTTTGCAAGTAATTTAATTACATATAAAATGTTGACTAGAGTAAAGCCCCCTGAGGGAGCTGTAGATAAAGAAGGTCATGCAACAGTAAGTACCACCACATTTGTTTTAAAATTTTAATTACAGATATTAATAAGTTTTAAGAAATTTCAGTTGTCAAAAAAGTGATAGCTCATTAATAACGTCTGGAATTTTTGTTGCAGCTAAAAAAATTATTATCATTCTTAATAGTTCAGAAGGGAACTAAATTAAGATGCTATTGGATTAATTAATTAACATATACATATATATGTAATAATTAATATATAATACAGATTTTTATATATTGTTGATGCTGGATTCCCCCCTTGTATCTGATTTTTCATTTAAAATTCAACTAAATTTAAAATTTAAAAAAATTCTGATTGAATATTTTTGAGTTTCAAAGGGTTTAAAAAATAGGTTTTCTAATGCTAAATGATTATCTCAAATGTTTGATAATGAAAAATGTTCTATGCAACATTCTTCTAAGCTTTTTGCATCAAACAATGCATAATGTTTTCCAATTCTGAAAACATTAAAAAAAAAAGTAATATAATTAAGAAAAATGAATATGAATAATTAAATACAGTTCTTAAAAATTGTATTGTAACATGCCAAAACTTATATATGTAGAAACTGGGGTGATGGAGATTGTTCATCCCGAATCTACGATAGTATGCTCTTACGCATAGGGCTGGTTGTCTAGGGGGGTAATTTCGGATTCCATGTAATGTTGTTGATGATATTCAAGGATGAAGCTTGCAGTAGCTTTACTTGTTTATTGAGAGAGATGAAGAATGAAAAGTATCTACACTATGATAAATATACAGGTAGTAAACAGTTCTTCCGAGACGGATAGATGGCTGCCTCATTTAACCCATATTGGCGATGGGCACTGGAACGCGCTTGGGCGTTTTAAGTTTACTTCCGACGCGTGTAGTGAAGGAGAAGAGAAGCGGAGAAAGTGGCGGCAAAAGAGAGAAGAGAGTGAGCGCGCGAAAACGAAGTGTCACTTAGTTTTGTTCTGGGATAGATGGTGCTGCATGAGCTTATCACGTGACTCTTGATTCGTGGCGACATCTATTGAGTATCGGAGGAACTGGTTTTACAGTAGATTGAAAAAATAAAATTAATTGCTTAATAATTAGCTGGAAAATCCTACATATATATTTACATCTGCATGTCATAAAATCCTAAAATTCAATATTTCATGCAGTTCTCCCCTAAAGTCCAGGTACATTTTAAAAGAGAGGAAAGTTCAGGAACATTTTAAATTTTAAAATTATGCAGAATTTTAGAGGCTGTACAGAAGTTTCGAAATCTGATCATTGATCTAATCATTTAGAAACAGAATATGAATTGTTTGTATGGAAGAACTATGGTTTCAGATCCTAACCATTTTTCTCAAATATCTCCTGCACTAATGATTCGGTTTGAATAAAATTTGAAACATAGGCTATTTAGACCATTATTTACCTAATTCAGCAAAAAACATACGAACAAATTGGATTTCATAATTAAAAATACTTTTTCGAAGTTAATTAACTATATTAATAAATTAGCCTATTAACATCATAATTTAGTTCTCTGATCCATTAAGAGCAATAACAATTTTATCCTGCTTTGATGAGAAATGCAAAATGTGTTTCGGGTTCCCATTTCTTATTTAGGATCTGTACATTGACAATGTGATTTGAAAATTGCATTGTTGACTTTTTTCACACACACACACTCAAACACATATATACAAACAGTGTTATTCAAAATGAATCTTCCGAATTCCATATTTTCAAAAATAAATGACACTGAAAGAATACAAAGGAAAAAAGTGGAAGTTTACATTATGAACCAAAGGTGGCCCTTGTTGTGTCGTTCATGAAGCTATTTCACAAAAGCTGTTTTAGAAGATTTCTTGGAGCTACCTTGCAGTTGGATCTGTTGCAGTGGACCAGATGACTTGATATTACATAGCTGGCCACGTAAATCTCCTGATATGGTCCCTTGCAGTTTCCTCCTTTAAGGGTTTGTAAAAGAGAAATTGTTTTTGCCGCCATTATGTACAAATTTATTTGAACCTAAACAATGAATTTCTGCTGCTGTACAATCAATTACCATTGATACTTTACAAGGAATTTAGTAGGAATTTAAATATACTGAATTGATATTATGTGTGTAACTAAAGGAAGTTATATCGTACATTTGTAAAAAAAATCTTCCATATTCTTTTGCAATCATGTATTACTTATGATTCTGTGTTGTTTATTTATGAAAATATAGCATTTTGGAATTGGATAATTCATTTTGAATAACCTTGTGTGTGTATGTATATATATACACAGAGAGAGACACACACATATATATAGTAATGTAAATTTTTAAAAAGTACAAAAGAAAATTATGTTTTTTACTAACATTTAAAAATAATATTATTGCAGTGGCTGTCTTCAACACCACCACCAGAAGTTAAAAATGCCTTAATAACTAACCCGACAGGGAGTCCCTTTTGATCTAGTTTATAAGAGTGTAGCATAAAGCAGTCTGGCAACTTTTCTTCGGACCCAGTGGTCAAGGGTTTTAAATGCTGCTGTACTCAAGGCCACTTGTCCTTCTCCACACCCTATCCTTCAGAAAAACACACTCTGATGTGGAGTGAAAAACATCATCTGCTGAATTATCATTGCAAGAAAGGAAAATTAGAATTATGAATACTCATTAATTAAATGCATGTATATTAAAAATTATGAATACAAAAGTAAAGAGTAAGAAAATTTAAAAATGTATTCAATAGTTTTAGGGAAATGTGAAATTATTAAGAAAATAAAGAAACTAAGAATGGACATAAAGTTATTTGAATTGTTGTTTTTGGCTTTCTTATAATTAAATGTTTCATGGATCTGACCATCTCCTTTATAATAAAATTTGGTAAAAACTGTAATTTGAAATATAATAAAAAAAGTGGAAAAATTTGTTTGGATTCAAGAATATGAAAAAGATACCTAAAAGTAACAATTATAAATAAACTTACTGAAATAAATTTCCAATAAACTCTGATCCAATAATAATTAGCATTGATGCTTATAATTTTAAAGCATTTCTGAAATGCAACAATTTGCTGTAAGACTAATCTAATGTGGCACAAAATAAAAAATTCTTTTAGAAGCTGCTAAATGCAAAATTTTTAAAAAAACCCCTATATTTTACTACATTGTTATAATTAAATTTTAGAAACAATATGCTCATATCACCACTCATTGGCTATTAGAATTAAAAGTGTATTAGTGTAATTATAACTCTTAAAATTAATTACAGTCTACTGTGAAAAATATTAAAAATATTTTTAAATCGACTACAGATTTTTTTTTTTAAAATGCCAAATATAGTTATTCTATTACTTGCTTTTGATATTTTAAAGGAATATTTAAAAAATATGATAATTAATCTTAATACAACAAATGTAACATTTCTTATGTAATTAGCTAACATTTCTGTATTTTTCAAAACCAAATTTTTGTTATGTAGAGTATAATTCAATATTATATTTTAAAAATAAAATTTGTTAATATAGTCATTTCTGAATGGGTCCCTGTTACAATGAATACACACACATATATTGTTTTGTTCATGAATTTTATTCATGATGTGCTATTACGCTATTACAATTTTTAATTTTAATTTGTTAATACATGTAACTTCTTGACCTTATATGCCTGTTTTTATTTTTCTGCTCCCGAGAATAGAGTACAGCAGGTGAGTTTTCTTGAATTTTTCCTGCTCTGTTTCGAATGAAAGTTTGATTTTTTAAAATTTTATCCATAATATTATTAAACATGTTTTACATTTACTATTATAATAAATGACATGGTTTTATTCATATTTTGCTGAAATATTATTATATATTATTATATTTATTTATATTTCTGTTTAGTTATCTCTTTTCATAACAAATTTTTAAACTTTCTTTTTTACATCTAGGGAAAATTCAGGCTTGCTATTATGCATGTTGGGGCTCCTTGTTGTGGTATGAACGCTGTTGTGCGTTCATTTGTGAGAGCTTGTATGTTTCAAGGAAATACTGTATTGGGAATTCATGATGGTTTTGATGGCCTTCTTAGTGGAAATGTAAGAAATTTCTTCTGAATTATACTTCATAATTTGTTATTAATATGTTATATGTTGAATAGCAAATGCTGTTACAATAAGTACGCAATTACAGTAATACACAGTTACAATTCACATTAACTTTTTTGTATTTTATCGATCCACTTATCACACAATATTAAGGAAAAAACTATTTTATATGATCTGTTTGTTTTTTAAATAAAAATATTAGTTTCTTAAATATCTTTTATTGTGTTAAGAATAAAATAATAATAAAAAATATTTAATGAGAAAAAAATTTATTAAAAAATTATAACTTACAATTTTGTAGAAAGCATTTTGAAAATTCTTTGCATAAAGTAGTCAAGTATCTAGCTGTCTTATATTATTTATTATAGTTTTTTAAAATATAAAATATTTACTTGAAATTAAAAAAAATGTTTTTTTTTTTAACATTTTCTACCTAATTCTATGAGAATAAAAATTGAATTTCAATTAGAAAACTTTATTTTTTAGATATTAATTATGCCAACTAATGAACGAATCCATTAATATCACAAATAAATTACCTTTGAGTTTTTATTAATAAGACCAATTTTTACTTTGAGAATCATTAAGGAAAGAATGTTCCTCACAACTGTACATTCTTTTTTAGAAGCTGGTATTTGAAGTTGATGAAATAGATTATAGTATATTATAAACTGAGTCATTTTTGATGGAGAAATTTTATTATAAATCTAATATGCATGGATGGAAAAATATTACTTTTTTGAAAGTAATTTTTTTCATTGAAATATCTTTTTATTTACTCCAAACAATTAATTTTTATGTTCCAGACATCACTTGATCAATATATCCTGTAGCTGAGTTATTTGTTACATATTTTGTGTTTCGCAATGTATGTGTGAAACAGTGATTTTTTTTTTTCAGGTGCAAGAAATGCATTGGGCTGAAGTTGCTGGTTGGGTTGGTCAAGGAGGAGCTTTTCTTGGCACCAAGAGGTTAGGAATTTTTTCTCACATGCAATGTTAGGCTTGGTAGGAATATTTATTTTTTAAATTCCTACTATTAGTTCACACTCTCTATATATATCTTGTTCAAATTTTCAGTCGTTAATAAAATACTTTTTATTCATCCACTCAAGTTCAAATACATTTTTTTAAAACTTGAAATGGATGACACTTGATGTTAATACGGTTTTTTCAAATATTAATTAAATCTAATTGGTGAAAAGGCAGTTTAACCCAACCACTTGGCGCGATTTCAAAAATTTCCAAACTTGGCGATTTTTTTTGGCTGAACGTTAAGTCCACAAAGCGGATCAGGGTAGCTACATTTGGCAAAATACCATCAAATAATTCCTGTTGCCAAGGGTGGTTGGGCTAAATTGCATAAAAAGTAACTGAAATAAAAATTTTCTTTGTTGACCTAAGTAAGAATTGACTTCAATTTTTTTTATATCACTTGTTATTCATTACTTTTCCTTTTTTTTTTTTTTTTTAAAAATAGAACATTGCCAGCAGATATCATGGATAAAGTTGTTGAACAGTTCAAAAAGCACAAAATACAAGGTCTTGTAGTGGCTGGTGGATTTGAAGTAAGTGATCATTTTCATGTGATTCTCGTGGTTGTTAAGTATTTTCTCCTTCAATTGTAAAAGTTCATTATTAACCTGTACAATTTAATATCTTTTTTTTT
>BMAW01003541.1:921341-1006745 GCA_019974015.1 Nephila pilipes
ATGAAATTCTAATGATTAATAAGAAATGAAATTCTAATGATTAATAAGAAATGAAATTCTAATGATTAATAAATGTAACTGTTTTGCAGACACAGATTGTCTTCAAAACCGCAGTGGTGGATGAATTTAAGAACTGTTTGCAAAACTATTAACCATATGCCAATATTGGATTAACTTAATTTTTTTGAAATTCTTTATTTTGATTGCATTAAATATTTATTTCCATTCTGAAGCTGTTTATGAAGACTTTTGAAATTCACACTTTGTACATTGCTTCTATTCTTTGTTCTTGTAAGTATTTCTAAAATACTTATGCACTCGCATCATTTTTATTTTTACCTTGTGTGTTTAATAAATCGAAAGAAAAAAAGATAGTCCATTTTAAAATTTCTCTTAATTTTTATCAAAATATTTCTTGCATATTTTGTATATTGTATTTATTATTTAGAAGATAATAATTTTTTTATTGTTATGTGTTAAATGAATAAAATTAAAAATAAGTTTTATCTTTAAGTATATTTCAAATGAATGCTCAAAATTTATTCTTAATTAAATTCATTGTGACTATCAGTACATAATTGTAAATCTTTTAATTTAAGTTTCCTATTAACATTTGCTGTACTAAATTATTTTGTTTGCAAAATATTTTAGTAGTGTAAATTATTAATTATATAGTATGCTAACTTGTTAAATAGAGCTCTTAGTATTATTAATTGAATAGTAAATTATGAAATGAGTTTCGCATTTTTATTTTGATTTTGTGAATTATATTCTTAAAAAAGAGCAAAATATTTGTGATTTGTTCAATAAAAAAAAAGATATGGACTGTGACATTTTCTCATCTAATAAATGCATTTTCATAGATAATATATGTTTGTATATTTCAAAAAAATATATGTATTGTTTTTGAGCTTTGATTATATTTAAATTCCATACTGTACGAAGTCTTAAAAGTAAAATAATTAATTTTCTGCCATAAAATTAGTTAAAAAGGATTGAATCAAAAAATAGTTTTGTTTTTTAACATAGCTGCTTTTGAGTTTAAAGAATTTTTCTTTATTTTTATAGCTTATTTGTTGCCTTAGTATAATTTTTGTGATCAGAAAAGTAACATTATTTATATTATATTCGGGAATATTAGAGATTAAATATATTTTCAATATTCTTTTTCTCTACATAATGCTTGACCATGGCTTTAAGTTGATGACTGTTTTATTAGAACTAAAATTAACTTATTTAATATGTACAAAATGTCTGATTGTGATACAGTCATCATTAAAAAAGGGGGGGGCAATTATAACTTCTGTAAACTTTATATAGATACTGGAAATAATTCATTTTACTGTTAATGGATCAAAGGGAACTAAATTATGATTGTTACAGGATTAATAAACTTCTTGGGTCGTACTTTCATTGAAGACCCGTCTTGTAGCAGGCTTATTTACCGTAGGGCTCAAAAAGTACATGCTTTTGACGACGGAGGGCTTTGTTAAGTCAAGTTGGTATTATCATTGTTTGCTTCCATCTGTTAAATGGCGCCAAAACAACAGACACTGAGTCATATTTGGCTTTGGTTGTTGCTGCGTCGAATTGTCATCATTTTTCGTCGAAATTGTCATCGATTATGACAGAGGTATTCAAACTTTCACACTTTGGGGAAGCTCTTTGAGCTTATCGTTTTCTTGAAGGAACCCCTTGATCAAAGACCAGGAAAAAAAAAAAGGATATCAAAGCTTTATCCTACTCAAATTAATAAAATTATTACTGTCTCTATTTTTTTCCATCACAACAGAAACTTCTTAATAAGATAATGAAAGGAAAGATAGCTAATGGCGTTTTTGTTTTTCTAAAATGTATTCTATCAATGAATAAAACAACAATATTTTAAATTAAAACAAATTCATAAAAAAGAAAAATTTTAATGACTTGGCCATGATTGTTTTTTTTTATTTCAAAGTATTTTAACACTTGGAATAATTGATAAAACCTGCAACCTAATGTCCTGTTCAGCAACCAATATGTTTCTGCATTTTGTTTTTGTCGCAGCGTACAAAGAGATAACGTTTTCTCATAAATAGGTCGAAACAAATGACATTATATGTTCCTCAAATCTTTTGGCAATTTCAGGATATTCTTCTCTAAAGTCAATCCAAAAATGCATAATATGAACTTGACTAAATTTTAGTTTCAGTTGAGTGCCGATCAATATGAGTACCCATATCAATTATTTTCAAATTTTGTGCAACATATATGATTGAAAAGATATCCTTAAACGTATTAATCGAATACTGTAAATATTGGGAAATATCATCCGATGGAGAATCAAGGGATACGAAAGCCTTTGATCAAACAAATGAAATAGTATCAGTTTTTCAGTCTTATTAGACGAAAAGGAAAGTCCATTTGAAGTTTTAAAACTAATTTAAACTCTTGTTTTTGCACTACATCATGCTATTACTCTAAAGAATTTTGTTTTCTTTGCCAATAAGTATAGCAAGGGAGAAAGGAAATTAAAATTAATAAAAAGATTCTTACGCTTCACAACTCTTCAAGATAGGTTAAATGGCTCTGTTACATTGGCTATTGAACATGAAATAGCTGAATAAATTGATTTAAAAAATTTACCAGAAAGTTTGCAGGGTTAAAAGTCAGAAGAAAAAAAACCCTCTTATATTTTTGTTTGTTTGCTTTTTAAATTAATAGTTTTATTATTGTTATTTAAATTTATTTTATAAAAAGTTTTCAATAAATATATGGTTTTTGTGTTGCATGAACTATTCAAGTTTTATGAGTTTATATTTATCAGCAATTTAACTCTTTTAATAGTAATTTTTATCGCGAGAGGAGGGGAGCGGTAATTTACAATTTTGCTTGGGGTCGTAATGCTGCTAGAGTCAGGTCTGATGAAGTAAATGAAAATAGAATACGAGGGTCATTCAATAAGTCCTTTGAAAATCCATGAGATGGCGCTCGTAGCATCATAAATGGTTTGTTTTTAGTAAGCATCATGACTCACTAGACAGCTGTTTAAGTCTCGGTTATTATTTCCATCTCATAGTTTCATTTTTATTGTCTCTTGAAGCATGAAACTTGTTTATTTAGAAAAATGATAAAAGTGAGTTTCGAGTGATGATTAAACTTTTATATTTAAAAAGGCTTAATGCGGAAAGAGTTTAAAACTGAGCTGGATGAAGTTCATGGCACATCTGCTCCGGTGTTTGCAACAGTTTACAATTGGGTAAATGAGTTTAAACGGGGTCGAACATCCACAAAAGATGAACTTCCAATAGAAGTGACAACTACCGGATGATCGACAAAATCTACGATAAGATTTTGAGTGATTCGACGAATCAATGTGAATGAAATATTTGAGGCCACTAACACATCGCAAAGTACAGAGTTTTTAATTTTGCACGAAAAGTTGGGTGTGAAAAAAATCTCGGCAAGATGAGTGCTGCATTTGCTGTCACTGGAAAAGAAACGCAATCGTGTGGTTGACTCTGAGGCTATATTGGCATTTTTTTTGTCACAATCCTGTTGAGTTTCTGCATCGATTCATAACTTTCGACGAAATGTGGATATAATGTGGACACTCCAGAAACAAATGCAAACAGTTGGTTTTTGAAGGCGAATTGGCTCCAAAAAATGCAAAGACGGTGAAATTGGCCGGCAAGTTTATTGCCACGTTTTTTTTTTTGGACTGCGCGCAGAATCATCCGCATCGATTACTTAGGAAAAGGGAAAACAATAACTGGGAAGTATTATGCATCGTTATTGCACCGATTGAGCGTAGAAATCGAGAAAAAAACTCCCTCATTTGAAAAGGAAAATATCTTCCTTCAAGATAATTCACTGGTACACCCCTATGCCGTTTCGAGGCCAAAATCGTGGAATTAAGGTTTGTTTTATTATAACATCCACCGTCTCCTGTGGATGTTGTAATAAGTCACCGTCTCCTATGGCCTTTTAAATTAAAAAATTGTCTCGGTGGACAACGGTTCACGTTGAACGAAGTGGTCATCCCCCAAAGCGACATGCCTATTTTGAAGACCTTCTTACTCTTTAGATGGCATAAAAAAGTCAGAGAAACGCTTGGAAAAGTGTATAGAGCTAAAAGGAGATAATACTGGGAAAAAAATCTACCTAAAATAATTTGTTTTTCTTAATTTTTCTAAGGATTTATTGAACGACTCACGTAACTCTCTGTCTCGCCCTTAGTTTCGGTGTTTTTGGTTAGCTTCCCATTCGCTTTCTTTCGCCATCGTAATTACAGTGAACATCTACGTGTAAGATATGTAAGGAGAAACGGTGTTCCACATTTTGTGTGTATGTGTCTTAAACGAGGGTGTTAATTTCAGCAAATAACATGAAAACACGTGCTTCAATATTGATGATTCAGGAATATCAATTCGAGCGTTCAAAACAAGGAAACGACATGTCCATAAAGAAATAAGAGCCTAGTATATTTGATAGATAATTTAGTATGTATTTGTTTAAATTTTATTGAACTCAATAAAATTGTTATCTATTCAAATAAATTTTTTTTTTTTTTGTATAAATATGACCGACTTTATCGTTCAGTTAAGTTATCGTCGGAATACGTTCATTTACATTAAGGGCAACCGCTAGAAATTGAGTATAGCTGCATCGTAGATTACAAAAAACGAATATAGACTTATTAAAATTAACAGTCTAGTAAATATTCTCTGACACCTGGGAAGGTCATACACATAAAATTTTATCACATTTTATATTTGTGTTCACCAAATATTATTACAAGGAATGATTATATATATATATGGTAGCCGAATGGTCATTTTCGCGAGTTCGCAGCCGGCTTTGGTTTCGTCGAGTCGTGATTTCAAGTCCAGATGCCACAAAAACTACCGTATAGTGGGGCTGATGCACGTTAATTAATTATGTCGAAGCTTCAAATCTTGCTATTGGCGGGGTGTGGAAGCTTAGAAAGTAGGTTTCCAGCTCAGGTGTCGTCCACTTCCCTTGACCGTGCCTCTAAACTTCGAGGCCTGTCGCCAACAGCCCTTTTATCAAGAGAATTTACCTTTTAAAAATTATCAAGGCCAATAGGACGTTTCCCACTGCGGTTTTGCAGGTGATTGCTGGTGTTCCCCCTATCCTCTTACCCTAAAATTTAATTTTCTTAAATATCAAATCTGGAAGCAGAATAATTCAAGTTTCTTCACTTGATTAATAATATCCCATTCGACTCAAATATCTCACTGAGAGCTGTTCGTTCTGAAAAACAAATTCTTTTTCTTAACAAATTTTCGAGATCCTCCGAGTGGGAGATTTACACCGACGGATCAAGGATCAGGTCCGAAACTGGGTTCACCGTGTGTGTCTTCCACCGGGGTGTCCTAAACAGAGTATACAAGTTTAAACTGAATTTTGATAATTCAGTTTTCCAGGCCAAGCTTTCAGCAATCGGATTTGCTGTTTTGTGGGCCATCTCTCATAACTTCAGAGTTTCTGTTTACTCCGACATTTTATCATTTATATTGCTACTGCAGTGTACCAGAAATAAATCTTCTTTTATTAATACCATTAAAGAAAAATTAGCAACTTATTCTGATATTTTTACAACTTACACTGGGTTCGGACCCACGTCGGAGATTATTATAATGAAATCGCGCAAAGCTCGCTGCAAATATCGTGAGAGAATGATTGTCCCCTGCCCCTCGATTTCATATAGTTATGATTTTAAAAAATAAGTTTCTGACTGGGAGGTCTGATAGTCAATTTGTATAATACTGGTATTTGGGTTCAGTCCTATATTCCTAAGTCAAATCTGAGTTTTTATACGAATTCTGGTTTTATTACTCGCTTCTTAACTAGTCATGATTCCTTCATTTCTTATTAAAATCATTTCAATTTTTAAAACATGCAAATTTAAATCTCTGTGGCTCTGTTGGAGATGCTGACCACTACGTTTACTCTTGCCCTTTTACCAGAGATTTTCATTTAAAATGTCCTGTTATTGAAAAACTTATTTGGCTGACGTATGTGTGTGAAAATCGCTTACTTGCATTCTAAGCTGAAATCCTGTATTATTAAGGCTTGTAAAATTACCCAACAAATTTTTTAATTGTTTTAAATTTTTATTATATTTCTCAATATTTTAAACTTCCCTTATTGTGTAGCTATAATTGTATACCTTGTATACATGTCCATACCCTTGCCTAATACTTCATTTTTGTCTACGAGTTTGTGGACGTTTTTTGTATTGAGTCATTTAACCTGTTATGCATCTTATTTTTGCAAGAAAATTCCAACTGTTAGTTTTTTTCCCTTCTTGTGTTTCTATCATGGACATTTTCTGTTGTGTAAATACCTTGTGCACTTTATTTAACCTTGATTTCGAAATTATGTAAAATTTTAAGTTATTTTGTCAATAAATACTGAGTACGGGGGGGATTGTTTCCCGGGGGCTCGGTTTGCAGCTCTAAGCCCTTTGGGTGAGCTCGGTCCCCTTGGGTATTCTGCCAATAGACATTGTGTTGCTTCTAAGTGTGACGTTAATAAACATTTGAGATTGAGACTTGATTCCCCAAACGATCCGTTCTGTAGAAGGCTGATGCATGTTTAATTGGTCATTTCTCCAAGTACTCATGTTTGCGAGGTGTGGATATGGAGAATGTGGTGCAGATCTCATCCTCATCATATGACGTCATAAAAGGCGTTATAGCTGTGGTTAGCGGATCTTAGTGCCTTGAGCCAATTTGGCAAGATTACTGACCAGATTTAAAATTAGAAATATTACACGGCCGGAGTATTTTAGAACATTTTAGGAGTATTTTATATGCAAATACAAAAAAATCTGTATATATGTGTGTATACATATGCAAATATCAGCACTATGCAATCAGAGGAGACGTCAAGGCACAAAAACCTGGGAAATGCTTGCGCTCAGAGCCAAGGCAACTTTAAAAGAAGGAGGAAGAACGAATTTGCACATATTCTCTGCCAATAATAGTGAAATCGCACATTCGTAATGACTACAAGAAACCATCAGGGTGCCTTAACACGTGATAGAATGATCAGCAAGCTTGAAGAGAGGCGTGGATTACAAGTGTTGCACAAGAGTTTGGAATTGACAAAAGTGAAGTTTCAAGAGTTTGGTAAGCTTTCCAAATGACAGGCACAGCTGAAAGAAAGATTGGAGGTGGTTGGCAGAGGAAAACAACGGCAAGTGATGACCGGTATATCGTTCAACAGGTAAAAAAGAGACAGGAACCAAACATCGGGTAATATTGCTCAGCAGCTGCGTACATCAACCCGACGATTGGTATCACGGTTTACTGTGGCCAGATGTCTGCATAAAAGTGGTTTATTCGCCTGTCGTCCTGAGTTCTGCATACCATAACAGCAGCCCATCGATGGCACCGTTTACAGAGGTGTCAATAACACAAAGACTGGACATCTCTTTATTGGAGTCCTGTTCTACTTACTGATGAGATTTTTTTAGTTTGAGCAACGTTTCTCAGTGCCATTTGATTTGGAGGGAAGTAGGGACACGATTTAATCCCATTTACAACAGGGAAAGATACCGCTGGAGTGGTTCTGGAATGCTTGTGTGGGGAGGCATTATGTTGAATGGACGATTGGAGCTCCATATTTTCGATTGTGGCTCACCAGAGATCGTTATTGCGAGGAAATTATCTTTCTACACGTTCGTCTGTTCCAAGATGCCATTGGTCAATATCTTATTTTTGTGGAAAACGATGCCCGTCCAAACAGGACTTCTGCAGTTAAGGATCTTCTAGAAATTAAGGAACTCTACAGAAGGGATTGGCCAGCATACTCTCTTGATTTAAATCCCTTCGAATGTGTGTGGTAGGCTTTGGGAAGATGCTTGGCAGCAAAATCGTATCCTCCGGAGAACACCAGACAGTTGAAACAGATGCTTCTCGAAGAGTGGCAATTATTACGACAAGAACTGCAGGATAACTCGGTATTGAGTATGATGACTATGTTATGCAACCATTTAAATAAATTTTAATAGCCATTAAATATATTTTCGATAGTTAATTGACATGAAAAATTTTATTCAAAACCTACGTTATCTATTTTGTTAAACATCTCTTCAAATTTCCTTTTTTCATCAAGAGTTAAGATCACATCTTATCCGATTATGAAGTTACGAGGGTAATTCAAAAAGCTCTTGTGCTTGGAATGGGGTTGGGGTAAATCACTGTAGTATTTTCCACTTATCATTTCTCCTTTTTCGAAGAAATCTATAAATTAGACGGCCTTTGTTTCCTAAGAAATCGTCTCTTTAACTTTCTCAACCATCTACTTTGGAGATTCATGAGATGGATTAGATTGTTTATTAATGTCGCACTGAGAGAGATTCGACACGAAGGGTACTGGGGATGTATCTTGTGTAATTCTGAATCTCGGTCAAGTGAGGAAGACGACTCATGAGATGAATCCTCCTTCTCCAAATTTCAATACCATGCCAACAAGAGGCCTTGGGATAGGGATCAGATTTAATTAAACAGCACCTGTTACACGGTGGTATTCAGTAGCATCAAGGCTCGAGCCCATGACTCGATGAAATCAATGGTGGCCCTGAATCCGCGAATATGAACACGGGGCTACTTAATTAGTAATTAGGTTCTCGGAAAGCAACCCACTATTTTGGTTTTCAGTGTTTGATGATGAATACGGGTCACATCAACAGTGACAACTCGAAGTAAAATGATGACGGCAATTCGTCGAGTGGGACAGAAATTCAATGGCGCAAGAGCCCAATGTGACTATGCTGCAGTAAACAAGCTATAACCATAAAGAAAAAAGGGAGAGAAAAGGTAAAAATTGGTTGACAAGAAGGATGAGGGTCAATAGAAATAGAAAAGGATTGTTCAGGTGTCCTGGGGACGCATCACTCGTGTTTACCAAAGCTAGTAAACCCCAGGGGAAAGAAAAAGATCACTAGGGCACCTCAGAAACATACATAAAGAAGGTAGACTTCCCATGGGGAGTAATCGTCGAGGCAGCAATCGAAACTAATCTACGAATTACATTTGTTTTGGCGCCGTTTAATAGATAGCAGCACACAATAGTAACACCAATATGTCTTAGCTGCTCCATCTGTCGTCAAAAAGGTACTTTTTGAACCATCTCAGTATATTTGAACGAATAAAAATTCAAATGTTGTTCTTTTTTGCAGTAAAATAATATTTTCTTAAGAGACTTTTAAGCATTAAGTTTGTAGAACAAAGTATCACGAAGAGCTACCAAAAATTTTCGAAATTTGAGTACCGAAAGTTTCATGTACTATCATCTCGAATAAGTTATCGTCAATGGAATATCAACACTCATTGAATCAAAGCTAATTTTCAAATATGTGCTTCTCCCCTGAGGTTCCGAAAATTAAAATATTTCTGAATTGAAGTACCCTTACGAGATATAATGTGTATGTGAATCACATGTAGCCTTAATTCAAAATTGATAATCAAATAGCCACACAAACAAACCAATTTAAATCAGATCTAAGGAGCATTTAAAAGTCGTTATTAAGAGGAGAAATTGTTGAATTAGTTCATTTATTGGAATATACAGGTTGACAATTCGATACAAAAATAAGGTAACAAACACAGGTAATAAATATTGCAATAAATATAATTATGATATTTAGCACGGATTGATTTCTAAAATTACACGAGCTGGAACGCTTCGTTCCAAAAACTGGATAGTCATCGGAAAAAAATAGGACACTCTCAATAACCTTCTGGATTTTATTATCAGTGAGACAAAATTCTTATCGCTGTTAATACCTCAAAGGAAACTAAATTATGATATTGATGGATTCCTTAATTAATTCAATTATAACATGATTACCTTTGTTGTGCCTTAGGGGTCTCAGGACCACTAAACAACTAAATTTTTGATATTTTTGAAAAAAAAAAAAAAATGTTAGAGCCCCATCTTTTTTGAATATTCTGGTGTTAAAGGCTTAACTAACGCGCTTCCAAGGTTACCGAGAAAAAAACTAAACCTTTTTTTAAACTTCAATGTTCTAAAAAAAAAAATTCTTTCCATCAGGATTTCTCAGAAACTATCACACAAGTTTGAAATTTCCCAAACATATTCAAAATAAGCTTTTGTATGACTTATATATCAATATTTAGACAAATTATTAACAGAAAATTTTTTGTATGAATTTTAATAGGATTTTTTCTTTCTTCTAAATTTTTTAAAAAGTATGTAAAATTTTAAAACTGACAATTTTTTATGAAAAAACTTTATTTTTGTAAATTTTGATCATAGTTATACCTCAGAAAGCAGTGCGCTGTAAGACGTTGATTATCGTAATTTTAAAAAGTGTCAAATATATATTTCTTGACAACTTTTTAAGGTTTCTGTAAAATTGCGCGAAAACATGAGAATTAAAGTATATATATATATATATATATATATATGCGTGTGTGTGTGTTATGAAAATTACATGAAAAAAATACATATGAAAATATACGAAAAAAATGTGTTTTTTTTTTTTTTTTTAACTCTTCAGCATCATTGAAGTGCTGGTTTTTAAATTTATTTTATGTAAATATTATTTTCAACATCTCGATTTTTATTCTTTAAAATTTTTTTAGCAAAAATCTTTAAAAAGTTAGGTTTATTTATTCGTAGTTTTATAATTGAATGTTGTATTGTCAAGGTTCTTGTAACGTTAAGGAGTGTTGTAATTTCAAGATTCTGTTTTAACAGAAAGTGGTTGAAAAATTTATGAAAAAATTTGTGCCAAATTGATACACAATGTAAGGTAATTAAATCTTGGTAATATATAAGAATCATAAAAGGAATTTTTCTCATTGTAGAATCTAAATTTTTTTTTTTTTTCAAAAAAAAAAAAAAAAAAAAAGAGAGAGAATTGTCTAAATATAGCCCGTTAATTGGCGTAAGCATCTTTGTAAAACGTTGAATAGGATTTTATTTCGTCAAGTGCTTGTGAAACTCATTTAACGTTAGGAGTTTTTTTTTTTTTTAAATCTCATTACACAGAAACTTGAACAAAACCTTATGAAATTTAAAATTTAAATTAATTTTATGGAGAGAAACAATTTCGCAAAAATGGAGGCATTCGTCGTGAAAAATTCTTTTTTTAGAAATTATTATGTAATTAAGTCAATTAATCAATTAATTTCAAAATTTAGTTATCTTTGAATAATTAAGAGTAATATAAATTTTGTCTGCCAGTTTTTGTCTAGAATTGCGAAAATTATAAAAGGTATCCTTTTCTTCCCGACACAACTGTACAAATTTACTTACACTACCTGCATATTTGTGACAACATTGAAAAATATAAATCATATGACAGGCATAAATTATGATTGATAAGTAAAATAAATATAATTTGTAATTTTTTTTTTCATTTCTTGAATTCAGAACCCAAGTGGAAAAACTAATTACCAAAATTAATTATTTTTACATGAATCTACATAATCTAATCACTTGCTTCAATCCACAATCAAACCATTTCTAACAAAAGAAGCTTTCATGTATAATATTAAAATCCTTAACTAAGAATTATACATTTTTAAAAACTAGATGAAATGAAAAATTACTTGGAAACAAATGCACCGTATTTCTTATTTTTCAGTTTCGGAGTCGTACTCTTCAATCGATACATATCCTTATCTATTTAGAATGTAATATATGCATAAGACATGAATGGTATATTTCAAGTATCTCTCTCATTTCATTTCATTTCCTCATGTGGTGGTCAGGCTGGTATAACCCAATGCATGTAATCATTTTCGAATATTTTCAGAGTCGTTTCTTTTGTTGTTTCTTCACTTTCCGCAAAAGAACTGTAAGAAACAAAAAAAATTTTTAAAAAAAATCTAAAACGCTTAAGACCCATATAAAAAAGTATATTTTTCTAATACAAAGTAATAAAATAGTACTGAAATATGATAATAAGATATTACTTTTGCTTTTTTGGAGTGCATTTTAGCATAAACAAAATCTGTATCTCAGATTTCGTAATGTGTTTTGAATGTAAATATTACATAAATAATGGAGAAGAATAAAATGGCGGATCGTATGATAAGATTTGCATTTTATGTTAAATCATTAAAAAAAATACCTTTTTTATAACTTTCACAAATCTCATGACATCTGGATAAAAATACAAGTGTCCCAGCCTTGAGAGAAGCAAATCGTATGAGATTGACAATAAATTAGTCTAAAATGAAGTATATGCTTGAAATGAAAACGGCATTAAGCGATGCACACAATCATTTAAAAATAGGCCCTCATGAGTTTGAGACAGTTTTATGTTTTAATTACCTTGGATCTCTGTTTAACGCAAAAAATAACGTCAGTGAAATCCAATATTGTATTTCTCTGGCACGCAAAACGTTCTTTCGATTCCACTCTTTATGGAGTCGATCTTTCCGTTTTTTCTCCAGAAATACGAAGCTTCTTATTTACAAAACTCTCTGTATAACTCGGAAACTTGATCTCTAACTAAAAATGGATATTACAAAATTGCAGTTTATGAGAGAAGGGACATCAGGAGTATTTTCGGTGGCGTCAAAGAAAATGGCCTTTGACTAGTTATGACGTTTTAATTCTGAAATTTATAGAATTTTTAATGAGCCTGATATCATGAAATGTATTAGAGTGAAACGAATGAACTTAGCTTCTTGTTATTATATTATATTGTTAGAATGGATGAAAAAAATACGATAAGATTTTTGTCGCAAAGCCCTTTACAAATCCCTTTACAAGGAAGGTCAAAACTGCGACGGTTTGATTTGGTTCAATTGGATTTTAAGGTGATTGGGGAGAGGAATTGACAGAGCAAGACGAAAGGTAGGGTTGGAGAAATCTTCAAAAGAAAGCCTTAACCCACCCTGGGCTGTTAAGTCAAATATGATGATGATGATGATGGACAAAATACAAGGGTGGTTCAAAAGGTGCCCGTGTTAGAAATGGAAATGAAGTAACTCAGTACAGCATTGTTCATTGACAATTTTTCTTTTTCCCATGAGTATGACGACGCATCCCAAAATAACTTTTCCCGTCGATGACCATTTTAAACTTCTTTGAGGACACCAAAACAAACTCAAATATACAAGGTGGAGCTATTAAACAATGAGAACTGACGATGTAAAATATTTTGTTTTTATTTTATATATATTTATTTATTATCACCTTCAATATTTAACCCTCCTCTATTCCTACAAGGCTCCATGCGAATCTTCCATTGTTCGAAACAGTGCTGTAAGTCTTCTGCCAGCTCCTTCAGGATGCGTGCCGCTTTCTCTTTCATAGCTTCAAAGGACTTAAATCTTGTTCCTTTTAAAGCACATTTCCCCTTAGAAAAGAGATACAAGTCACATGGCTCAAGATCCGGCAAATAGCAATGTTGAATGACTTGTCCTTGCACAATTCGAGTCGTTTCCCCCTTATTCTTTAATGGAGTTCAGCAAGAACGTGAAGGTAATAATGTTGATTAATAGCTTGATCTTCAGAAATCAAGTGAAGGTGCACAATTCCATGAATGTCAGGAAAAAAAGCAATCATCATTGTTATGAATTTTGATTTGGCTTTCTTGGTTCTCGGGAGAGTTGGTGCATGGATTGACGGATCATTTTAAGATCCTAAGTAAAATCCCACGATTCGTGATATGCTATTATCCTTTCTAATAACTTTAGGTCATTTTCAATGGCATTCAAAACGTCATTACAAACATTTTTGCGCGCTTCTTGTTCAAACGTGAGAATTTTTGGCACCATTTGGGCACAAACTTTTCCGAGTTATTAAAATTTGCCTAATGGATCCTTTGTCAATTCCTATAGTCTCGGCAACCGCACGAATACTTAACTGACGGTCGCATCGAAACTGATTACCGATCTTTGGATATTGTCATTCCTTTTTTGACGCAGAATGGCGTCCCGGGCTCGAATAATTTTCAACGTCTTCTTGGCCATCTTGAAAACCACATGCACAATATAATTCTCAAAAACCACTTCACAATATAATTTTATTATTATTCTGCAGAAGGTGATTGCATGAAAAGTAGGATTTAGCAGTGTCAAGAAGAATCCAAAAATCTAAAAGTTTTGATATGAGCATCTCGCATTTTTTAAAACTATATTTAATAAATTTCAATTTTTATAATATTTATTTTTTGAATGCTCTATATTTTATAATTGAAAGATAAGTATCTATTTATTGGTAAAAACATCTTTGAACAGAGGTGAATAGAAATTTTTTGATGTCAAATGCTTGAGTTATTTAACATCAGTGGACACATTTTTTAAAGCTTTCTTTCGATTACAATCTCACGGACTTCGAAATTTAAGAATTTTATAAAAATTAATCAATCTCGAAGAAAATGACAAATAAATGATAAAAAAAAATTAAGTAAAAAGAATTTAAAATCATAACAAATGACATCCATAACTAGATGTGATTATTTTAGATGTTAATTAACTGTGTTAATTAAATCAATTAATTAATCATTAACATTACAATAGAACTCTGTTTGATCCAGTAACAGTAAAATCAGTTTTGTGAATCAACGTTGAGAATAGCGGAAATGTCTAAAGACGTTTTTTTGACAACTATATGCTATGTGGTGTGAGAATATGAATTTTACATTGTGTTATTAAAACATTTATAATGAAATAAAGGAAAAACTTGTATTTTCTTTTATAACATAAATTCAAATAGAGCAGTAGTATATGACACCATGAAAAGTTAACCGTATTTATATACTTAGTTACTTTATTAATCTATATTTACTATAGATTTTCTGTAACTATACTTTTTGAATTGTATTGTTCATGGAAAAATCATATGATATTATTCAGAGAATAATAAATGTTTGGGGGGGGATTTTTCATAGGTCTTTTCAGATATTTTTAAATTCATCTAATTCTTTTTAATCAACGCACATAAGAAAATATTCATTGGAAGGAATTTATATATAAAGCTTAAGCACAGATTATTATTAATATATAAATATATAAAGATTAATTTATAAATAAAGCTTATTATTAATATTATTAGTATATAAAGATTACTTTATATATTAAGCTTAGAGCGCAGTGCCTCTAATTTTCCACCAAGACAATATTTTGAATAATACTGACCTAAAAAATTTACTTTTTAGTTATCTATAAATACGAGGATGTGGATTAAATGTACACAAGACTTAAAAAACCTTTTTCGAAATACTACCAATCAAAATTACACGAATGGTATTTTTCTATGCTATTGCATAGAAAAATACCATTCGGACCAAACTCCTTTGAGATCAACACATTTTTTGTCCCTGTCCGATGAAAATAAGTCGGATATGTACGGAGGCAGTCAGCTCCATTCCTGTAAGGTATGCAGCGAAAAAGGTACACTGGCGTCGTTATTTAAAAGCGCCAAATTCGGTCTGTATCCTGTAAAGTGGAAGTTACCAGTGCAAGGACAACCAGTGTAAGGACAAATACAATGTACAATGGTTTTTTTTTTCAATATAGTAAATACAATAAACTTACATATTATTATCCCTTTTATATCAAAAAATTCTTATAAATTTCGTTTTAATGAAAATTATTCTATTCTTCTTCTTCACTGGCGTGACAGCCCCGGATTGGCCCAGAACTTCCTGAGAATTCCATTCCATGCTACCCTGCTTTTAGCCAAGGTTTTCCAATTTGTCACCTTAACAGTTTTCGAGTCTTTTTTCAAGGTAGTCAATCCATCTAAATATTGATCCTCTTTTTCGGGTACCAAATGTTTTAGCAAAGAAGACTTTTTCAGTGGCTCGATTGTCATTCAATCTTATTAAGCATCCTTTTCATTTAATCCTTTAAATTGCTGTAAATTTAATGATATGCGACCCTTTAAACAGTTTGTAAATTTCTGGTTGATTCTTCTCTAATAATTATCATATTATTCTGTTAAGAAATATAAACCCTTACTAAAATGCAACATTTGAACATTCCAAGTGTCATAACATAATGTTTCCAAGCCCTTTCCAAGTCATTTTCCAGTTTTCCATAAAACGGCGGATATATATATATATATATATATATATATATATATATATATATATCCGGACAGCACCTCAGGGACAGGGTTCCCGGCTATACCCCCAGACACTAGGTACCTAGTTCAGTCACTTCTTACAACATGCATGAACGACATTAGGATTATTCTTTCACACCCTATCACTATTCTATTCCCATCTTATTGTCAGAAAACCGTCACAAGTCACTCGATAGCGTTCACATAATATGATTTATGTATTTTAAAATTAAATAGGTGCTTGATCCCCGGGAATGGATCTGAAGTCAATTACGTACAAATTATTCCATTTTTTTCATTCGATGAAACTCTGTCTTTTCCTTAGTGCTTCTTTGAAGGGTCCAAATAGATGGTAGTTCGAAGGTGCTAAGTCCGGACAATAGAGAAGATGCTCGGGTGTTGTCAAATGAAGTTTCTTTAATTTTTTTTTTGTTAAACCTGCTTTGTGAGGTCTTATACAAAACTGGAGAAGAAGAACGCTGTGGATAGCGATAGATGTTTTATGGATTGGTATACTGCTTTAACCTTCCCCAAAAGTTCACTGTTGTTTCTGCATTGATTGCACATCAGTCATGAAAAAATCAATGTATATAATACCCTATGAAATCCCAAAAATTGTTGCAAGAACTTTACCAGTGGATAATAGAGTTTTTTCTATTAGTGGAGCAGTTTCACTTTTTTTGCACCATTCCGTACAAGATCGCCTTGTTTCAGGAATTCCAGCAACAAAATAAATGAACGAAGAATATAAAAAATACAAAACGATTATTTTTAAACTCTAGATAACATCATGGTTTTTAGGGTTAAATATATAAGAATCATCGTTTATATTTCGCCCTCCTTCGTATAAATATATATTTTATAACACAGCAGAAAATATTCCTCAGTACGAGCAACTTTGATAAGAAGATGTTTGTTTTGTGAACATAAAAGCTTCTTTACCTTTCCATGTTCCTGCAGAGACAATGCCTGATCTGCATCGCACTCTCGCCTGTCTTTCTGTGACATACTGTACTAGGCAACGTCCTGGACAGGGACCCTACACAAGTTCGAGTGCGTCTTTGCAGCTGGCTGGGATCACACAGCTTATTGAAGGTTAAACAAGAACTCCATGCACTCCACTCAGACCATTGACCTTAAATATTTGATAAATAAATAAATATTGGATTTGAGTTTAAAATACATCAACTCTTCCATTTTTTTTAGACCAAGTCCTATAGAATAATGGTCTCTGTCTATTGAATTAATCTGACAGATCGGAATGTAAAAGTTAAAATTTTTTTAAAAAAGTATTTTGTTGACAACAGAAAGAAATGTATAACATAGAATATTACTGGTCAAGAAAAAGAATTCGAAAAATTTTAAGGTTTATCTGTTATAAATAAATAATTTTTTTAATAATTTGAAAAATGAAAGACCAGATAATTAGGTCACAACACAACAGTGCTTAAATAAATGTTTTGTTTATAATTCCTAGTTTTAGGCTGCTAAAATGGAAAAAATATTTTTTCCCAAAAAAGAGAAGGGGGCCACTCTTTCCTTGCCTTCCCTTCCAATTGCCTCTACTGGGTGCGGATTATGTATAAAAAACAAACAGACAGACAGACTCTCAAATTACATATTAGATGAATGTTATTATTTTAAACTAACCAAGCCTTGAGAACTCTGTTGACAATTTAAATAGGCTTTAACGCAACGTTTAATTTTGTATTAATGTGGCTTTATAACAAACCAATGTCAAAATTGGAAAATAAGCAAATTAAGAATCGTAAAAGTATGAAAATGTAATAAAAATAGTGTCTAAGATAACAATTTCTGAAAGTTATGATCAATATTCTTTTTATTTGTAGAGATATATAGCTTGGAGAATGAAGTGAAATTTAGAACATGGGTTTGATGATGTTCCACCTGCGATGGTCCGAAATACTTATGAATCAAAACATGTTATTGATAAGGAAATCAGAAAATTTTATTACCACATATAAAAGAAGAATAGTATAATATTTTCCCTCTATTCTTCAGTAGTAAATAAAGTTCACCTGAAAAACGTGTCAATATGCATGGATATCTATTGAAATATTTTTAATCTTGCTCTGAAATTTTGTAAATAGGCATTTTTTTTGTATTTTTTTATTAATTAAATATAAAAATATCTTGTTTTTCAAGATTTTTTTAATTAAATCTTTTCAGTAATAATTATATTTTAATTTTCAAAGGATATTTTGAAATTTATACCCAAAAGATCTTAATTACTTCGTGAAAATCATTCTCATTTTATAACTAACATAGTTATATGTATTTCGTACATTATCTTTACCTTTAAATACTGGTAACCCCCGTATAACAAGGAAGTTATATTCCAAATAATAACACGGGTAAAAAACGAGATTTTTGAATTTGGGTTTTCTTTCAAACTTCATACTTTGCGTAACATAATTTTTTAATACCTTAAATTTTAGGAGCAAAAGAAAACATTGAGTCAAATTGAATTTATTCAATAATTAGTTTTAATAATTTATTTAATTATTTGACATTTATTAAACTTATCATCTAAAACAAATTCGTGTAAAAGTTTTTAACTCAATTATACATTGTAAAGTGAACGAATACTGACTTACAAAAGAAATAAAAGAATTCAAAATGCAATAAAAATTGACAACGCATTTTGAAACCAAATAAACAAAACAAAAGAAAGTTTAAGGAATTACACCTTCATCTTGACAATGGATTTGGCAACCTGACGAGAAACTTGGAGTAAAATTTAATTCTTTAAATAAATAGTTTTAATCAATTAGTTTTTGTTAATTGTAATTAAATTATCATATTGTTATCCAAACAGTCGTGCATAGAAAATTTCAGCTCAACTGAGTGCTTTAAAATGTGATAAAAAAGCTTTTTAAGTTTTGACCCAGACATACAAAGTAAGTGAAAGAAAACCCCTAAAAAATGACCCTGTTATGTTTTTTCGTGTTAAACGAAACAAAGAACCAGTACGAAAAGGGGGATTAAGTAAAAAAAAAAAAAAACATCGTATTATACTTTCATAATTAAGATAAATATCATATCTTTTATACAATTTTCTTTAAAATTAATACATATTAATATGAATTAAATAATGTTTTCTTTGTCATCATTAAGCACTTTTAACCGAGGGCGTTTTCTTTTTGGTAATAACTATATCCTTTCTCTGCATTAGCTTCAATTCTATACTCTACCTAATGGGGGGGGGGAAACCTGTTTGCTTGTTTTTAGTTAAAAATATCTTTTATAAATTACTTTTTGTGATGCTAAGCACTTATGAAGTTCTCTTTTAAATTTTGTGCGCCTTTCATTGGAAGGTTCTTCATTTAAGATGTATGACTTACTGTTCGGCTAAGCCTAGTCCTTTCTTCATGCTTTTTAGAGTAAACTTTTTAATTTCCTCGTTTTCATTTGTACTATCATCCTCTGATTTGTCATGGATTCCAGATATCATTTCTAACAAACATACTTCATCAATTTCTTCTAATATCAATAATTCTTAGATATCTTGCGTAGTCATATCGTCAAGACCTTCCCTTCCTAGAGACTTAGCAATTTGTACTAATGCATTCATTTTGTTTTCTGCTATCTCTATCAAATTTTCATTTCTCCAGCCATATTTTTTCCAACAACCATTTAATGGTGTTGGTTTTAATACTTTGATGAATGAGTTTATCAGATGGATGAGTGTTAGAGTGAATCAGTGCTATAAAAGTGCCGCGTTATACGGGTGATTACCTGTAGTATTTATAATAAATAACCTTTCTCCATAACATATATGGTCGATCGAAAATTGTTGTTTTAGTTAAATTGAGCAACAAATAAAATGTTCATTAATTTAACCAAGAACGAAGTTATTTCCGAATACCGAACAAGGCCAGTTAAAACATTTGCTTTGTACAGATTCAGATTTAAATTAAACTCAATACTATTGAAATCGGGTTGCATTGAATCCCGATTCCCCCCCCCGGGGGGGGGGGAGAATATACTACTAATGAGCCCCTCCAAATAAGTTGGTAGGATCAAAAGTTTCTGTCGCATTTGAAAACTTAATAAAAAATAAACTAATTGGCTAACACGAGTGAAGTTTGAACCCAAATGTTTCCCATGATGAAAAGTATTGTTTGGTAATTAAAAAATAGTTGCGGAATTTTTTCACAGGTTGCACTGTAACAACAAAAAACAAAACTCTCTATAAAAAATTCAACAAATGTATTTTGTAGAAATATGTACGCAGTATTTATGCAGATACAAACCATTTATATATTCAGCCCCAAATACATATTTGAATGTGTGAGCTCCTTGAAAATTTGAAACTACTTTTTTATTTACACACAAATAAAACTTTTCAGAGTGAGAAACATTTTAGACCAAAAAACACTGTTGTAAGACAGTTCATTTTATGCTAAATTTTAAAATGTATCAGGGATTTTGGCCTCCTCTATATAGAAGCGAATTCTCTCATATAATAATAAAAAAAAATGAGACACCTTTAGTAACTCGACATGATGCTGACTTTAACATTCTATACTAGAAGATACATACTTATGGCAAACATATTATTTAATAAAAATATTGTATTCCCGACTTTTATGGACATTCACCTGGCAACAATAGGGAAGATGTTGTTAACGTTGCTACGAAGTCTGGCAGAGGACACAAGCAAGGTCTTGTTTCCACGATTTCAGTATGCGAACCACACAGTTCTTCCAAAGATGTTCCGCAGTGTCTTCTGCGGACTCGGATTCGTGAGCTATCGCAGGTGCCATTTCTCAAGCAAGAACTCCATTCTGTCCATTGACCTGTTTGATTCATAAATAAGTTATACAATCTACCATGTCAGCATTTTGATGAAAATTTGTATTACAAAGAGCAGTAGCGTACAGTAGACTGTACGTATGCTGTTTAGGACAAAAATAGTTCTCCGAAATAAAATCTGGCTCAGAAGTAAAGCTAAATAAATTATGAGACCTGATTGAAAAGTGATGGCTCCATGACCATAAACTTTTTTATTTGTTACCCAGTTTAAAAAAATTATTTTATGTTTTCTTTGTTCTCATGCGTTGTTGATGTGCTAAGAACTGAAGAAAGTGGCGATCCATATGGAGATGAGGTTGAAACAGCAAGGCGTCATTGCACCCGATCATACACCTTGAGATTTTTACCACTTCCCATAGATGAAAAAGCACCTAAGGACACCATTTTAGTTAATCTCTGATGTCGACAACATTCATCGGAATTTTTTTCCGGCGGCCCAGACAAGTGACGAGTTGGCATAAGTGCATAAAAAGGGATAAAGACAATGCCAAAAAGTGAATATTGTACTACTTAGAGGATACATGTGGCTTTCAAATACGACAAAAATTGTGAAATCAAGGTGAAAAATTGAAAAATTATAGCTATGGAAGCATTTTCAATCCATTCTCGTATTTATCTTATAGAATGAAATTGCATAATTAGTTGATAACGTTGTAATACATAGGAAAAAAATTCGTCCGTCTGCCTTCAAATCTAATTTTTTACCCCATTTAAGTTCAGTTTTAAATAACGATGAACATTAACTGCACAGAAGAAACATTATAGACGTTTATAACATTTTAAAAGGTATCTATTCAATTACATATAATAAACTTCAAAAACATAAATTTGAATTTAGTTTTTTTCATGTGTGAATAAATAGTTATTAATTTAAAAATATTACTATTATAGATCTATATAGTTGTGATATAAACAATAAAACTGTCAGTTCAATTGTAGAACATAAAACTTGGACAAATGCGCAAGTCCTTAAAAGGTTAAAAGTACAATTTTTTCCCCTTTGAAATTCCTTACAAATAAACTTTTTTTTTTTTTTTTTTTTTTTTTTTTATAGAAATAACAAACTTACCTGCTTCGTGTGAACCATCTTTTGTGATATCAGCAGACTCTATTTTGACAGCTATAAAAAACAAATAATCAAATAGTAAATGAGTTGCTTAAAATAATTTCCAACTTATCTCTATTCAGTCGAATCAATCAGTGTACTCATAAATTCTTCAAACCCTTCACTCACGACATTTTCAAATAAAAACATTATACCCTATCTCAAACTAAAAATAGGTTTTTTGATGGAATCGTTTTATTCTTTTTTATTGATTTATTACTTACTGAGTCTCAAACATGTGAAGCTAACTAAAAATTTATTTGGCACACAACCATAAAACTTAAAAACAGAAATATAAACTTAAATATATTTTTAAAATTTGATAAGTAACTCTCAAACAAGAAATTTCTTCCTTCATGAGTGTATTGAGACTCCATATTTTGATTAGAATCATTCTGTTTAAAATAAAGGCCGATTAAATAGTTATTAAACCAGCAATGCCCAGACGGTAAGTGATCTAGCATGTGGTTCTTCTTTGAAAGATCGGAAGCCCGCCTTTCAGAGCATAACTTCAATTTAATGTACTATATTACTAATAAAATGCGAATTTTAATTCAGATAGTACACATTGAAAATATTGATAGTCTGATATTGCTAATGGCAGCCTACTAGCGACCAATAGCAGAACAGTTACTCGGCATTTGACACATACACAACCAATTAAAATTTCTATCTTGCTAAGTATCATCGCAACTATTCTGATATGAACTAGAGAAATGGTTTCCACTCTTTTTCTCCTTGCAATCCTCTTCTAAAATCCGAAAGAAATTGGTGAACCCATGTGAATCTTTCATGACAGATAAGAAAAAATTAAATTTGATAGAACATTTTTCTCCCATGTTGCACAATGTTTCATAACAAGAAACGAAAACATAATCATGAAACATCTGATTATAACCATTAATAAAAACGATATCTTCAAGAAAACGAATACAAAATTAACCCAACAAACTAACTGGTTCTTTGTTAAATATACGCTAAATTTGCGAAAGAAAAAAACACACACATCTGAATGGGATATTTGTCTGAAGGAACAAAGAAATTCAAAATTTGACTCAATGTCTGATAGTTTCAGTCTTAGATCAGGTTCTGCATTTAATCTGTTTCTGTATTTATTTTTAAGATAAGTATACATTGAAAATCCTTTATCATATAGATATGTTGTACAAAAGAGTAATAAAACTTTAGTGACGTTTTGTGACGAAACAGTGCATTCATTTGTGAACTGAATTGATTTGTACATTTAAAGGGCAGTCTTTAAAAATAGTTTTTAGAGAACTATCACAAGATAGCTTAACGAGTTTTTTTTCCAGTAAAGAGAGGATTATAACCTTACATCTCCTTGAAAAGGATTACGTATCCAGTCGTTTAACAGGGCTATATTGCGTGTATTAGAAAAATAGTCATCGAAAGTTAATTGTATGGCGTTTCAGATGTTCATAAATATTCCTCTTAACTTTTTCATCATGTTTAATAAAATTGTCAGATTCAAAGCTGCGGGAAGGATCAAAACATTCGTATTCCTTCATCAGTAGACATTAGATCCAAAAATTGATATTTTAGCAATATTTCAATTTTATCACGCACACTGAAAATGGTTACATCTGCACCTTGTTATAACATATTTAATTAATTTAATTTACAAAAGATTTAGGATAAATATGCAAGCATTTTCAGCAAAGAATGTAAATTATATAAGAGGACAAATGAAATGAGTGATCAATAAAAATGCATGAACTTCAGGCTTCAATTCAAACAAATATGTCAAAATTTGCAACGGGAAAGTCATTTAACTTCTGTGTCAAGTAGTAAAAACAGTGGTGACTTTCAAAATATTCAAGAAGAGCATGAGCCCATTACAAGATTGTAGCGAGTGATTTTTTTTATAAAATTTATAATTTTTACTACATCACTTTTACTGCATCACTAAAGTAGTCGATAACTCTTCAGGAACACGCTTGGATTTCAATACTTGTCTATGAATACAACGAGTCCATTAAGTTTTCTCGTTGACCTTCTTTACCAGCGCTTCAAGACCAGAATGTATTTCTGTAATTGATTTCGCCTCATCTGAGCACACCTACACAATAAGATCTGTTTAATCCACTTTTTTTTTTCAAAATAAAAACCTGATCATATTGAAAATTGTTCCTCCAGTTGTATAGGTTTTCGAAGGTTTTGCAAATTCTACAACTTCTTGAATGGAGTTTTAGTTTAGTTTTTATTAACGTCGCACTAGAAGCAACACGAGGGCTTTGGCGAAGGACCTCGTAATTCTGAACCACGGTCAAGTGACGAGGACGACTCCTGAGCTGGCACCCTCCTCTCCTAACATCCACACCACGCCAACAGGAGGACTTTGGGCCCCAAACAGATTTAACGTGCATCAGCCCCGGCTACATGGCGGGTCTTTGGCGGCCAAGGATCGAACCGGCGACTGAACGAAAACCGCCGGCCGCTAGCCCACGACCTTGACCACTAGGCTACCGCGGCCCACTACTTGAATGGAATTCATGCAAACGTATCTAATGTAGACGAGCAATACTGCAGTATTTGCTACAATGGTCGATTCGTCAATCTAGATCGCAAAATAATTCAATTTTATTCTCTTTAGAATGAAAGGGTTGGGCTGAGCTAATAAACTTTTGAGGCGAAGGGGTTGAGCGGCAGGGAAGAGGCGTTACCCTCCTATCTTTGAGACTCAAACAGACTATTTTTATTGTGGTACATCTCCATCTCGGGCTTTAATCCCCAGTGAATTTGCTATTAATTGGAGGTGAGACTGAACTATGGTTTTACATTTGCCCAGAAGTTAAGATTAAAATATAAAAATTATAAAAAGTTTACGGAGCAATAGCTTTTGAACATTACTTTTTAGTTAAATTTATACTGAGTAAATTATAAAAATACAAGGAAATCACTAGTTAATAAAACTAGTGGAGTTTAGTTTAATCAATTATAAGTAGCAAAATGAAGTTATTAATTTAAAAGTTTAATATATTGCAGCAGTAGTCTATTGAGTTCCTGCTTGTTTGTCCAGTCTGGTCGCAGTGAGAGCGCGTGCTGTGATTGGTCGATGGTGAAGTGTGCTATTTCACTATATATAAATGGGTGTGTAGGGGTGATTTTGTGCGAGGATTGTGATTGCGGGAGCAGTAATTTATGGAAGTTAAGTAAATTAGAGAATTAAAATTTCTCGTGGTCTATGGAGTTGTAGGTTATTTCTAAGTGGGGTGTATTTTTTAATTTCCTGGATAGTTCTATTGGTTGAGGAATCTATTTTTTGGAAGAAATTTACTGAGAGATTTTTAATGAAGTTTTTGAGTGGTTGGAGTTTAATTGAGTATCTGATGTCTGTGTTTCTCATATACCAGTGGCCTTTCACTATAATTCTTATGGTTGAGTTTTGAGATTTTTCTAAGAGATCAAGGGTTGTATTAGCACAGTGCGACCAGACTGGGCAAGCATAGGTCAGGATAGGTTTTAGTATCAGGGTGTAGATAAACAATTTATTACGTCTACTTAATGTAGATTTGCGCGAGATAAGAGGGAATATATTATTTACTGCAGAACTATACTGCATTTTAATTCGTATTACGTGTTGTTTGAAAGTGAGCTTTTTATCTAACGTGACACCAAGACATTTGGTTTCTTAAGACCAGGGTATGTTTTTGTTTTCCAAGAATATGTCTGGTTCTATTTTTCTGTAGTTTCTGGAAAAGAAGACAGCCTCAGTCTTGGAAACGTTCAGGGCTATTTTCCAAGTAGGGTACCATTCTTCCAGTTCCTTTAAGTGTTCGTTTAGTGAGATCCTTGAGATTCTAACCAAACACATCTCATTCCCCTCTGACCTAGAACCTCCTTTTTTACCAACTGTTGAGTATAAGACGCTAATTTCCACTGTCCAACTAATCGGGCCTCACGCACCGCATTTGTTCCAAAAGCCAATAAAAAAAAATCTTTGTAGAATGTCCGTGTCACAAGTTAATCTTAACGACGTAATTCTGTTTCATAGACTATTCATTTTCATTATTTCGATTCGAACCTGGACGACTTGATCTCTCTTCGCCATCGATCTGGTATCTTCCATTTTTTTAAGTCTCAAAAACCAATAAAATACCAAATACTCGGGAATGCATCGCACCATACTCAAGGTTAATAATTTTGTACATCTCTCTGTGACTGATTTTCCCGATTTAAAACAAAATTTAATGTTGGTTCGCTGCTCCATCTTTTTCGATGACAATGAAGCACATTCACGCTTTATGCGTCGAAACCAGTCAGAAATAAGTACAATCGCTTAAAATCTTTGACTGAAGATTGCTGCTACAACATCCTTCGGTTTCAAGGAGACAGTACCTTTGTACTTTTTTACAATCGGATGTACTGGAATTCTTTGTATACACTGTGCATTAAATCTAGCCAATGGTTTAAAACAATGCCAAATTTATATTAGATATTGTACTTAAGTTTTTCTCTCAATCAGCATGCAATTATAAACAAACTTTCTCTGTCCTGAATGCTAATAGATTAAAAATATAGAGATATTTCAACAAGTAAGACATAAGAATCTGTTTCACGCCTGGTTCTAGAAGGAAAAAAATTGAATAAATATTAAAGTCATTGGTATAAGTCAAAATGATATATCTCCCTTCAAATTAAATTATTAGTATCTTATCTTCTTTTTCAAGAGACAAGTGTTAAATCTAAAGGAAATGTATTCATATAATATATATATAATATAGATAACTGTCTCCAGGTTTTTAGAGGGTCTTCCACAGACCATAATAAATTTATATAGTGCTCGCAGTATTACAGAGATATGTGAGGAAGAAGACGAGTAATTATCGAGAAGATTAGCCAGGGTTAGGTCCTTTTGTATTTATTTTGAATTGTTTTACATTTCTTATGCTGTTATTTGCAATATAGCACTGCAAGTATTACCAGGACGCGCGCAATTACTCAGCATCATTGGGCTTTTTTTTTTCCTTAAAAAAAAATTATGAGTATCTTGATTTTTACAGATAAAAAAAAATCGGAATAAAGGAAAAGGCGATTTAAATTAACATATTTCATGTGATATGATGGAATTTTGTAATTGATTTTTTACTCACTTTCTAACGTGCTGGAATTAAGAAATTTTATAAAGCAGCATACTACCAGTGGTTGTATAAAATTTAATAATTACAGAATTTAATTATCAATCAATCTATTACATTTAGTCAAGTTTTGATTCCATGTGTGAAAACACCTTCTGGTTCCAGTTTTGTAGTCGAAAGAAAGAAATAGTAAAGTCAAATAGATATATGTAGCTGGATCTATATTTCTGAAGAAATAATGTGTTCGAAATAAAAGACTTATTACTAAATTTTAGCGTTTTTATTTTAGTAAATTATAAAATGTACTACAGATTATAAAATAAAAAAAATATTACTAATTTTTTTGTGTGAAGAAACACACTTTTATTATTGCATTAAGATGTTGAAAAAATATTTTTAAGTCAAAAATTAGGAAAGAAAAAAATATTAAAGCATTTTGAACTGAAAACATTGTGCCAAGAAAATTATGATTCACACAATGAATGTCATATGAAAGAAACTTTGTCATATGCTTTCACTTTATGCATTTTTAAATATATTATGAGCGTGATTAAAACAACAGTTTTCTTACACAGAATATTTTCAATAGTGTGCTCATACTTTAGTTTAGATCTCCAGACTTTTGATTAAAAACATCATTTGCTAATTTTCAATTATACTAATCGCTTTTATTGAACGTTCTCCAACAACCCTCTTTGTGTTGCCTGATACAAATTTATCTAATCAAAACTAATAAGCTTTATAATTTTGAGCCCCAGACAGGTGACGAGGCTGAAACCTAAGCTGGCACCCCTCTAATAGCGTGCTTTTAAGAAAATACTTTTAATTTTAACAGCATCCTTCTAGATCATAAAAAAGGAAATACCTGCAAAACGAACTGTGTGGACATCTATGTAGAACATTCCTGGTGGAAGTATCCCTTTGCCTTCTTCCAAAGCTCGAACAAAAGCAAATCCAACCCTCTGAGCACCGTCAGAGAGTGGATGGTTCAAGAGAACAACACAGCGTACCACCACGCTTCCATTGCTGCAAATATGTATTTAATTCATTCGATCAATAACTTTTAATGTATTACAAAAATAAGGTTAAATAGCAAGTGAACAAAAAAAAAAAAAAAAAAAAAAAAAGGAAATATAATGAAAATCCTTAGTTTTATACACGTTTAAGCCAGGAGACAAAATTGATTTAAACAGAATTTATTGAAACACTTTCCTCCATTAAGGCTCCGTCTAAATAAACCGATTGTGCAAAACGTTAAAAAATCTCTTTTGGAAAAGGAAATCGGGTTGTCTAAAAGACAAAGTACTTATACCATATTAGTCGTATTGAACAGAAGTAATTAAGTTCCCTTCTTTCTTAATTTACAGAGCTGATTAGTTTGATTATATGGAACAAAATTAATTTTTAAGAATATGCATTTGAGTTTAGTTTAGTTTTTATTAACGTCGCACTATAAGCAACACGAGGGCTATTGGCGACGGACCTCGTAATTTTGATTAGTTTAGTTTTATATTAACGTCGCACTATAAGCAACACGACGGCTATTGGCGACGGACCTCGTAATTTTGAACCACGGTCAAGTGACGAGGAAGACACCTGAGCTGGCACCCCCTCTCCTAACATCCACACCACGCCAACGGGAGGACTTTGGGCCCCGAACAGATTTAATGTGCATCAGCCCCGGCTACACGGCGGGTCCTTGGCGGCCAAGGATCGAACCCGCGACTGAACGAAAACCGCCGGCCGCTAGTCCACGATCTTGACCACTAGGCTACCACGGCCCTTGAATATGCATTTGAAAGAGCATAAAAAAAGGAAAGTTTCTGTATATTTATTTAATTTTTACAATTATAGGAAGTATTTTACGATCCTTTTAATGGTCTCTAAATATAAATTTTCAGATCTTTAGTAAATATTTAAAAACTGACAAAAATACAATTACGCAGATTTTCATTTCTGTTATTCACTCTTTTGAAGATATTTTATATTCTGTCTATTAAGAAAAATAACCTAGATTTAAGAAGAAAAGTAAGAAATCCCATAGGATTATTACTTTTTAAAAATTGTGGTGCTTTGTCGACGGGAACCTTAAGCCCATTCAAGAACAACTAAAAGAGAAAGAAACACTCGGCAGACTTGCGCACTCCGATATTCGCGGGACAAAACGATTTCCCCCGTTAAGCATTATTTCTTATAAAAATTCATATCGATTCATTACTGCAATTATATACGTTGAAATAATTAAAAAATGTAAATATATAAACATAATATAAATAAATGAAATAAAATGTAATAGATAAAAATAAATATCAAAGTTCTATGCAAAGTCTTACAAAAAACAGATTTAGCCACCCAAGGTGCTCTTTTTTTATAGTTATAATCAAATTACTCAATTAAATATAAGAATTAAAGTAAACGATGAAATATAGAGAAATGGACAATTGTAAACTTTTCCGATATTAAAATTAAAACAAACAATAAATTATTAAATTGAATATTATATCAGCTTCATGTAATTAATACTAAAGCAAACACTAAATTATTAAACTGCATATATTTAAGTTAAGTGCAATTAAAATTGAAGCAAACAATAAAAAATTGAAAAGTGATTTGGTGCTCCGAAAGTGATCCAATTTAAACAATAGTCCCTTGGGTGGCTAATAATAAATAAATAAAATAAAATGTAATAAAAATGCTAAAAAACAAAAACATAACAATATAAGCAACAATATAACAAATAACAATATAACAAATAATTAAATAAAAGCGTCCCGATTTGAAATGACACCTGTGTGATCACGAGCCTCAAGCCTCAGAAAGACAAGACTTGTCTCATATTAATATATCGTTAGCCGTTTTGGAAGTGAGTGAGTGAATGTAAAGTTTATTGGCGCAAGAGGCAGATAAGGCTATGCTGCGACAAACAAGATTTAACTGTGGTCTAGACGAGAAGAAATTGAAGAAAAGATAAATTGGCTGACAAAAAAGAGGGTCGAAAACAGAGAAGGATCGCTAGAGTAACCCGGGGGCGCGTCACCCATGTTTACCATAGACAGTAAACCCCATGGGAAAGAAAAAGATCACTAGGTTGCCTCGGGGTCATGAAGCCCGTACTTACCTAAAGAAGGCAAGTTCCTGAGGCCAGCCGTTATGGAAGAATAGTATGTCTTTTTTTTTTTTTTCCTTTTGAGTTTTGAATGACTGAAAAAAATTAATTTTTTGTGTGACATAGTTCTTAAAAAAATCTTAATTTTTCTACTTGAGTATCGCATCTGAATGTTACAACAAATACACATTTTTTGTTGATGGAAAAAAAAGGAAACAATTCTACCTTTTTATACTTCTCTGCTGATATTTTTACAGACTCAATAGTTTTCAATGAAGGAAACACTTGCACTTAAATAATTTTACTTTTATGTCTTCTTTATTTTAGATTTCTCTATCTAAATGTTGTTCTAAAAATGTTGCTGTTCGTACATTTTTTTAGGCTCTTTTATATAGCAGTATGTGTAAATATTACGATTTTTTTTCTCTAGTTTTTATTATTGTTTGATCTTTACTTATTCAATTCGAAATAGTGTCAAAGCAAATAATATTTCTATAATTCATGGAATAGAATTTTATTTAAAAACAATTACGATTTTTACTTATAAAATTTCCAAGATTAAAAAACGTTGACAAAATTTTGAAATATGTTTTTGATATTTCGTCTTCTACACGTTTTTAATTAATATTTTCTTTTTAAATATAGGGTTTTCTATAACATTTGAACTACTTTTTGCAAAATTGGCTTAAATCTTTTGTCATTAGTTTCGAACAAAAAAATAATGTCAATTGAAACTTTAATTATTTAGATACAAAACATGGAATTTCTAATTGTTTAGGGTCTCAAACAAAAGTTGAGTTAGTTTTTCTTAAAGTAAAAAGTAGTTTAAGTTTTTCGTCTTATTTGAACTCGATTTGCGAGACTTGAAAATAACCTAAAAACATTGAAAAATAAATAAAATTAAAATTTCAAAAATGTGAGATTAGGAAAGAAAGCTTAGTTTTAATTTGAAATCAATTGTAGTATTTTTTTTTACCATATTACGGAATATTTTTAAAGTTATTCAAATATTTATAATTCACTTTAATACCGCACTGCCTTAAAGCAAATAATACAAAATCAAATTTTTCAAACTTTAAAAAACACGTAAATCTATTTATTCAAGGACTTCTATTACCATAATCAAGAACAGAATATCTAGAGTGAGTGAGTGATGATAGAGTTTAATGGCGCATGAGCCAGATGTGGCCATGCTGCGCCAAACAAGGTGTAACTGATCAAGACCTTTAAAAAGAGGAAAGAAAGTTAAAAATTGCTGACAAGAAGGAAGGTCTGAAATAGAGTAGGATCCTAGGGTATCCCCGGGACACGTCACCCGTGTTTACCAAAGACAGTAAAACCCATGGAAATGAAAAAGACCACCAAGGATTAGTTTATTTAGTTTTTATTAACGTCGCACCAGAAGCAACACTTCGATTAATTGACGACGGACCTCATAATTTTGAACTTTGATCAAGTGACGAGGACGACACCTAAGCTGGCACCCCTCTCTCCTAACTTCCACACCACGGCAACGGAAGGACTTTGGGCCCCGACAGATTTAACCTACATTAGCCCCGGCTATACGGCGGATCTTTAGAGGCCAAGGAATAAACCCGCAACTGAACAAAAACCGACGGCCACGAATCCATGACTACTAGGCTACCGCGGCCACAAGACCACTAGGGATGATGATGATGATAGTGAAGTTTTATTGGCGCAAGAGCCAGATGTGGCCATACTGCGCTAAACAAGGTAAATCTGTGATCTAGACATTAATCATTGAAAAGAGATTGATTGACAAAAAGGTCATGTAAGAAAGTAAAGTTTATTGGAGCGTTTGAGGCGCCAAACAAGAATTAACTGTGGTCTAGACGAGAAGAAATTGAAGGAAAGAAATTGGTTGACAAGAAGTAGGGTCGAAAATAGAGAAGAATCACTAGGGTATCCCGGAAGACCACTAGGGAGTGAGTGAGTGACTTTAGAATTTTATGGCGCAAGAGCCAGATATGGCCATGCTGCGCCAAACCAGGTGATACATAAAAAGTGATTAAAACATTGCACTTAGGCAAAATTTAAAATACTATTGGGACCAATTAGAAGAAAATTAAAAACAATGTTAATAATTATGAGAGAAAATCGCTGTTTAAAATGGATAAAAGCGTAATCAGATTAGACTAAAATGAGATAAAAGAGTAAAACACTATAAGCTAAGATTTAATCCGAATTTTCTTTTGCTTCAAGTTAGTATGTTCTACTTGGTCCATGGCATCCATGAGCCAGGAATAATCGACATCATATAAAATGCAGTCATCGTCATCTCCAAGATTTGGTGGTAGAGTACTTTTTTTGGAGTCTATAAGCATTTAATTTAATATCAATTTTCGGTTTATTGTTTAGTGTAGGATGTGAAATGTTTCGGTACGGGCTATTTAATTTATTTTTCTTTTTGGTTTTTGTCTTAAAACTAGGAGTATTTACACATTTAGTAGCTTTGATAGGAACTATGGAAGGCAAAATATCTGCCTGAGAAGATGACGATGATGTATTAACTGTATACGTTGGAAAAGACGAAGGAGTCGATTTGGATTGGAAAGACAATGGCTTAAGACGGTGAAGAGGCGGGCATATCACTTTTGTAACTGAAGGATCGGTTTGGGTAAACGTTGATATAGAAGATTTAATGGCCTGAGCGTAAGTCTGAGAAAGTGGCGGAACTATTAATTTGCGTGCTTCGGGATATGAAATATTATGTGAGGAGTGAGTGAGTGACTGTGAGATTTTATGGCGCAAGAGCCAAGGTAGGCTATGCTGCTCCAAACATTTGTTATAATGAATTAAAATTTGCAATTCATAGACAGGAATTCATATTAAGTATAAATAGACATTAAAAGTTAAAAATTCAAATTTGGTGTAAAAGGCCAATATATCTTAAAAAAGCAAATAAGTTATGGTGGGGTTTTTCCCCCACCAAGTCAGATAGGTTTAAAATAGATGATTGAAAAAAAAAATACGACAATGATGATTAAAAACAGGACACATAATTAAAATGTGATGAATCGTGTAAGGGACATGGCAGGAAGGACACTCGGGAGCACCCTCACCAAATAAAAGATGTCTATGGGTAAATCGAGTATGTCCAACGCGAAGGCGGGTCAATCTGACATCCGCTCTTCGTATTGGACAAACAGGCTATTCTCCAATGATCGGCTTCACCGAGTGTAATTTGTTATTAATCTGTAGATTCCAATATTCCTGCCATGCTTGATTTATGGAATTTAAAATGTGACGTCGTATGTCTTCAAGTGAGACTGCGAGCTGCAGAGGATTCGTTGCCGAACGTGCAGCCGAGTCCGCTTGTTCATTTCCTAAATACCTACATGACTAGGTATCCAACAGAATTTAATAAGATAACACCTATTGTACAAATTACAAACAATGTCTGCAATGTCAACCACAGTAGGATGACCGCGATCGTCTAGATTGACCAATGTTTCCAGGACGCTTCTGCTGTCAGTATAAATGACGAACTTCCGGGAACTAGATTTTTCGACTAATTTAAGAGCACAGTAAATGGCGACAGTTTCAGCAGTATATATACTGCAGGAAGAGTCGAGCCGGTAACTGTGCCTGATGTCGTTTGAAACGACACCACAGCCGACATATCCAGTTCCTTTCGATCCGTCAGTGTAGATTGGAATAAAATCCACATACTGACTCCGATGGAAAGCAAAGAGGCGTTGGAAAATAATTGGACTTGTGGTGATCTTGCTGTATGAGGCAAAGGGGTTATGGTAAAGAAACCTTGGGATATTCCAAGGAGGAAATTTAATAAAATTTTGCTGTTGAACAACCAAGTCATGTAGGTTGAGTTCCTGAATGATTTCTTTCACCCTCTCTGAGAAAGGACGGATGAAAGAAGGTCGAGCATCATAAAGTCTCCGTAAAGATGTACTGATATGAAAAGTTTGCAGAGGATGAAAATGTATCGATGACATGCGAAAAAAATAATTGAGCGACAATTTCTTGCGGCGTAAGTCCAAAGGTAACTGGTTACAAAGCACATAGAGACTCTGCACAGGTGACGTTCGAAACGCACCACAGCAGATTCTCAGAGCATGATGGTGGACTGGGTCAAGTTTCCGCAAGGTAGTTTTGCAGGCAGATCCGTAGACGATACATCCGTAGTCGATCCGGGACAGAATCACCGACTGATACACTCGGAGTAGAGAAATTCGATCCGCTCCCCAAGAGGTGTTGGACAACACCTTCAAGATGTTGAGGGATTTCTCACACTTCTTCCGCAGATGTAAAATGTGTGGAAGGAAAGTGAGTTTGCGGTCGAAAATTACTCCGAGGAAGCGGACGTCAGGGACGACAGGAATAGACGTATTACGGATGCGAATGTCAGGATCGGGATGGAGACCACGTTTCCTGCAAAAATGCACGCAACTACTCTTGCTGGCAGAAATACTATGCCCATTCGCGTCACACCAAGTAACCAGGTTATTGACTGCGGTCTGAAGTCGTCGCTCAATGATACGCATTGACGATCCTTCGCAGGAAATCTGCAGATCGTCGACGTATAATGAACCGTGAACAGATGGCTGAAGTTTTGAAAGAACAGGAGACAGATGACAAATGAAAAGAGCCGGACTTAAAATACTTCCCTGAGGAACTCCTTCAAATTGAGTAAAAGAAGATGATAAAATATTACCCATATTACGTGAGGATTTTATTTCCTGAATCTGTTTTTCTAATCTCCATTTGGTGCATAATGTTGAGTTAAATGTGTGAGATTGAGAACAATTAACACATCTGGGCTCCAGTTGGCAATCCGTGGAAGAGTGCCCAACAGAAGCACACGTAGAGCATGTTAATTGTCCCCTGCAGGCAGTTTTTGAATGTCCGAACCTCTGACACTGGAAGCAGCGCAGAGGATTCGGAATATAGGGCCGAATATTGCAGTTAAGATAACCTGCTTTGATAGTTGAAGGTTATTGAGGTCTATTGAAAGTCAAAATTAAATGTTTGGTAGGAAAAGTGCTACCGTCCTTTTTTATTATGATCCTTCTGACCTGAGTGAGACCCTGATCCGAATTAATGACCAGATTTTAATTTTTTAACGGATTTTGGTTCACTACCGATACCTAGTAATGCTTTTTCTATTGCGAACGGAGATTGCTGAGACATTTTATTGTTCGGTAAATATAGGATCAAGAATCGAGAATGTTTAGCTGTTTCATCGATGTTTAAAGTTGTGGGTAAAATAAGGCCTTTACCCAGGCACGAAGAATTAGGATCCATTGAGAAAAGAGTATTCATCCTGGTGTGCCTCCACCCACCATAGAGTCCAACGAGGGAGGCAGTTGCCGGTCAACTGACATATTACGTCAGGTACGGCACTTACCTGAAGGTCAACCAGGATATAGCACTGCAGCATCAGGGCGAGGATCCACCGGGAAACCCGATGCACCCCTTATCTGCAGCACTTGCCCTACAGCAGTGTCTCTCTGCGGATGAATCCACAGAGACTTACCACCAGCCGATTGACAGAAGCGGGCTCACTCCTACTACCCGTCTACAGCGAAGCATGGGCCAAAGGGAACGCAAAAGGTATCCCCAAGATCCCACTTTCCTCCTTACGGGACGTCGCACACGGCAAACATGCGGGTTGGCAAGCCAACGGGAAAAAAAGAAAAGAAAACTTAAAAACAAAATGGATACCAACAAAGATTGAATAAAGAAAATATAACAAAGTAAATATGAACAAAATGCATCTAGTAAATGATATGGAAAAGCTTGATAATCTGTGATCTGGACAATGAAGAAAAAAGGAAAATGAAAGAAGAAAAGTTATGACTAGCAGGAGGGTCGAAAATAGAGAGATCGCTAAGGTATCCCGGGGGCGCGTCACCCGTGTTTATCAAAGACAGTAAACCCCATAGGAAAGAAATAGATCACTCAGGTCCCTCGGGTTTGTGAAACCCGTACTTACCTGAAATAGGTAAGCCCCTGAGGGCAAGACCACTAGGGAACCAAAGTGTCATGACGCCCGCCCCTACTAAAGAATGTAAGCCCCCGAGGGCATGAGTAATGAGAAAAAATTCTTTAAGAACCTTATTTGCTTATAGCTATAAGCAAAATTAAGTTACCTTTCTCTAACTCAAAAAGTAAAATTTTAACTTCTTACAAAATGCAATTTCCTTTTAAAGTGCTCTGAATTATCAACACATTTATAAGCGATAATAAAACATTTAATTATAATCTGTTATGGTTATATAAGCATTTATAACTTCAATCGGTTCCTAATTTTTATGTGCTGGTGCTATAAAGAGTTGAACAAATCCACAAATAAAAATTTAAAAGCAATAACAGTCAGTAATCTTTTCTAAATAACTAATGTTACACATCTGTTTAAGTTGGCCTCAAAAAGGTGGTCAAGTCTCTCGCCATAAAAGTTTTAGTTTTTCCACGAATTGATTAGGATTGATTGATTCTGTTGATTTTAGGAGATAGAGAGACTGATGAGAATTAACTCCTGTTATTTTAATGTCGTTGTGTTTTTTTCTGGTCAAAACAAATGTTCGCCTACCACAATCAAATACACCACGCAATTTTAAATTATCATCGAGATGACAAGGTCCATCTCCCGAGACAGCATTTCACTAACCACCCTATGTTTACATTTTTAGTTTAGTTTCTTACGCCAACGGGAGGAAATTGGACCCCGACAGAATTTTTGTGCATTAGCCCCGGCTACACGGCGGGTCTTTAGTGACCAGGGCTCGAACCCGCGACTCAACGAAAACCGCCGGTCACGAGTCCGAAACCATGACCACTAAGCTACCGAGACTACTCTAAGCGAAAGAAGATCATAACACCTTGGATGGAAAAAAAAAAGAAAAAAAAAAGAGGAAAGATAATGCTTGACAAGAAGGGTCAAAAATAGAGAAGGATCGCTTGGATATCTTTGAGATGTGTCATCTGTGTTTACCAAAGACGGTAAACCCTATAGGAAAGAAAAAGATTAGTAAGTTGCTTCGGGTAAATGATGCCCTACCTACCTAACGGCAAGCCCTGAGAGCTAAGATAATTATGTGATAAGACAAGAGGGTTAACAAATGTTTTGCTCATAATTCTTAGTTTGAGTGGCTGTTGAAATATAAAAATTCCATTGATTGTTTCCAAACAGGGTGTGGGGAGAGGAAACTCCCTTATCCTTCTCCCTAATCGCCTCCAATGCAAGCAGCTACCTTCAACGGTGCTGACATACAATACTTTGTATCTGAAACAATGAATGCGAGTGAGTGAATGTGTAGATTTTTGGCGCAAGAGCCAGATATGGCTATGCTGCGCCAAACAAAATTTAACTGGTCTAGATGCGAAAAAAAAAAAAAAAAAAAAATTAAAAGAGACAAAAATTAGTTGACAAGGAGAGTCGAAAATAGGACAAGAAATGCCTTAATGTGCATAGTGATTGTGACTTAAAATAGTGGAATGTTCCATAATCGTTATCAAATACATCTTAGCTTTTTTTTTATTCGTGAGCACAAACTGGAAGCGACTGACATGAGATTTTATTTCGATCATTGAGATCGTGTTCAACTTGTTGACTTTCCCCAATTTCTCCAGATAGTGGCAAATACTTTATTATGATGCAATCAACCTTTTTGCTATATATCTCGTTAATTGATCAGGAATTTGCTCCTATATTGCTTTTAAAAGATTATCGTGAAATGATGGGTTTTGTTATCATAGCACCAGAAGTAACATGAAGGTTATTGGTTATTATATGGAACTCGTAATTTCGAACCTCGATCAAGTGAAGAGGACGAAGCCTGAGCAGCAACTATGGCCCCTGGGTTACCGCGGCCACAGTTTGTCGTCAAATCTGAAGGACGTCCCTCCCTCGGTTCGCCTTTTAAGTTCGTATCGCAGCAACAGAATTTACAAACCAGTTTCCTACTACCTGATCGGTTATTAGTCCATCGTATAAAATGCATATTTTTTTCTGCTGTCGCCTTAGCATTATTAAATTCCCAAAGCATCAGGTGACGAATATGCATTTCCCCCTCTATACTACGGGTATAGAGGGAAAAGTGCATTTTAGGTCTCCATTTTAGGGGTTAAGAACAACAATTTAATATAACATGCACGAATCAAAACAATCGTCAGAAAATTAACCGAATCCTTATCTATTTAGTGAAAGCAAAAGCTCGTTTGCCCGTTAATTCACAATGAGTAGATACAAACAAAATATTCTATCTAGCTGCGTCGAAACTTATTGATTCGATCTTAAATAATTTAAGAAAATGCATAATTTAACTGAATATTATTACTATAACTTAATGAAACATTTATGAAAAATCAAAGTAATGTAAAGAACTATATATAACAAAGAACTAAATTTAAAAAAGCTTTATTCCAAATATTAAAATCGGCATCAATTTTAAAATTCCGAAAATCTTTTCAGCCTTCTAACTAAAAAGATTGATTAGAAGATTGAAAAGTTTTCAGTTAGAAGGCTTTGAAACATCGTTCAATATAAGTGTTCTGATCTTTTACATTAAAAAAAAGTTGATGCGCTCTGAAAGAAATCGCTCTGAAATATATAGAAATTCAAAATGAATGCTAAGATAAATATTTAGAAATCTCATTAATGTTTCTCTTCAGAAAGGTTATCAAATAAAGGATATCGCATCACCATGAATGTCGTCTTCTATACGGATCTTCCAAAGGTATTTCATTTCTCCTTACGAATGAAATTGCACATGGAGAAGTTGCTACATCTGAAGATTGGGAAACTGCAGTTTTTTTTGGAGCTTTTTCTTTTGATCCGGAGATTGAATGATTTGATGTCTTTGTTTTTATAAAAGCTCTAACGAGTATTTTATGTTTTGAAGCGGCTTCAATCGAGTCCACATCATCGGCAAACCTGACGACAGTACCAGTTGATTTGCTATTGGCATCAGTTGATTTCGAAGTTTTTTCTGTAGGTTTGACTGTGGTACCAATGGATTTTGCAGGTGATCTCATTGATTTATGTGCGGGTCTAATCTTTTTCATAATACCAGTTGATTTTTGTGGAATTCCAATCGGTTTCGAAATGGTGTCGGTTGATTTCGATGTTTTTCTAGCAGTTTCCGAAATGGTAACGGTCGATTTCGGTGATGTTCCAGCACTTTTCGAAATGGTAGCAGTCGATTTCGGTGATGTTCCAACGCTTTTCGAACTGGTAGCAGTCGATTTCGGTGATGTTCCAACGCTTTTCGAACTGGTAGCGGTCGATTTCGGTGATGTTCCACCTTTTGAACTGGTAGCGGTCGATTTCGGTGATGTTCCAGCGCTTTTCGAAACGGTAACGGTCGATTTCTGATGTTCCAACGCTTTTCGGAAACGGCTGTGATTTCTGAGATGTTAACGCTTTTCGAAACGTAACGGTTGATTTCGGTGATGTTCCAGCGCTGTTTGAACGGTAAATTCGATTTCTGAGATGTTCCAACGCTTTTCGAAACGGTAACGGTCGATTTCTGAGATGTTCCAACGCTTTTCGAAGTGGTAGCCGTCGATTTCGGTGATGTTTCAGCACTTTTCGAAGTGGTAGCCGTCGATTTCGGTGATGTTTCAGCACTTTTCGAACTGGTCGATTTCGGTGATGTTTCAGCACTTTTCGAACTGGTAGCGGTCGATTTCTGTGTAGCTCTAGCACTTTTCGAAATGGTAACGGTCGATTTCGGTGTCGCTCTAGTGGATGGGGTGGATTTCTTAACGGTTCCGGTTAATTTTTTAACATTTCCAGTCCCTTTCTTAACGTCTACATACGTTTTATGAATGTCTCCGGTCCATTTTGAAATTTCTGTAGTCCATTTCGGAAGACCTCCAGTATCTTTCGGAATATCTCCAGGCCATTTCGGAATTCGATATTTGGGAGCGGTACTAGTATGTTTGGTAAGATCTTCAGTCCATTTGGCAACTTTTTTTGATTTTGGATCCGATGGAAAATTAATCGTTTCCTGGATGATTTCGATTCCAGTTAATTTCGAAATATTAAATGGTCCGGACAGTTCTTCACCGAGCTCACCTGGTTCTAAAAGGGTACCCAGAGATCTTGAAATCCTTCGATTTAATTCATAATACTGGTTTTTCGTTATCTTCCGTCTATCCCGCAAGTCAGCAAGAGCCCATTTGGGAAAAGTAAAAGTCCTTGGATAATATTTAGCCCATGACACAAAAGAAAGAGCCTTTTTTTGTTGAATTTCTAATGCACTCTGGACCAAACCAGTGCAATGCTTTTTAAACTCTTCCCATCCACCAGCCATTAAAAAATGTTCCTTCATTTCCAAACACAAAGCAGCTATCGTGAAACACGCTCTGTTCATGAACCATTCATTCCCAGCAATAAAAAATATGTGAGCGACGTAAGTCACTAAACTGCAAATAGCTAGAATTTTTGTAAAGGGATATTTGCTGACAAATGGTTCACAGATAAGTTTATTACCAAATGTATAAAAAAAACTCGGTTCTATATCAATCATAGGCACCACGTCTTCTGCTGTCTTACTCAACTTTTCTCTGTGAATCAGAGAAAATCGAATGATAGCTTCTCCCATAACAGGGGAAAACGGTGATTTCACACTTTTTGGAGAAGCGCTCCAAGGGTCACGATAGAAATACGTCATGCAACTCACAACATCTTTTGAGAAAGCCTGGAATGTTTCAAAATCTGACATCTTATGAAAGCACGTTTAAGACGTTTCTCACTTATGAAAGCACGTTTAAGACGTTTCTCACTTATGAAAGCACGTTTAAGACGTTTCTCACTTATGAAAGCACGTTTAAGATGTTTCTCACTTATGAAAGCACGTTTAAGATGTTTCTCACTTATGAAAGCACGTTTAAGATGTAAAATGGGTTGCATCCGAAACGCTTCTCTGGATTATATTTCCAACAAGATAGCTATTGCCTGATGCCAGCAAGGATTGGTTGGTTGGTTTCGATCAATAAAATTCGAAAACTATAAGATGGCGAGGATGTTGGCAAAAAGTGAGTCGCGTGATATTTCTTTCCACAAACAAAATGGAAGATATGACTTACAAACCGCATTTTGGATTTTTTGTTGTTGCTAGATTAATATTGATTCTCAAGAGGTTCATTTTTCAGTGAAACTTTTAATACTTATGCTGAAAATTCTTCATATGATAACTGTTTTAACTTTAAAAACTGCTGCAAGTTCCGTAATCTAAAGCCGTTTACTTTCAAGTAATCATGAAGAACTTTGTTATCTTTAATAAACTATATAAGTTTATTACTAAAAAAGCAGGATTCCTGAAGAATTTATTTTGGCATCCTTTTTATGATAAATTGCTTAAATGTAGACTAAAAAACCTTGTTACAAAAATAGACGACTTGCTCAACACTTTTGTTATTGAAAATACGAATTAAATTTCGTTTGTTTGTTGAACAATTCCAATCACCCATTTCTTCTCTATTCAAAGGTCTGCCAACCACAGCCAATACGTCCCGTAATTTTGAGCCTCAGTCAAATGATGAAGTCGGCAACTGAGCTGGCCCTTCCCTCTACGTTTCACCACTGTGAGCTCCGACAGATTTGGCGTTCACCTGCCCTTGTATTCGAAGGTCTTTCGAAATATGATACAAATAAGATTTAAATATAACAATTTGGTTTATTCATTAATGAATTTGCAATATAAAGTGTCAGAAAATATTTAAAAGCGATGAGATTTGTTTGATAACTATTTGTATGAGTAATAGCTTGTTCGTGGGATTACGAGTTTTTTGGCTAGGGGCTTGGATTCAAATCTCAGTTACATCAAAGATTGATATCGTGTAAAGTAATTAAGGCTCTTGATTTTGACCCATTGTTTATTAACGTCACACTTAGAAGCAATACAAGGGTACTTACATTTCGGACTACATAATTTTAAATTGTAATCAAATGACGAGGACGACATCAGAGCAAGCAACTCCTTCTCCAGACCTACCTACCATGTTTATAAGAAGACTTGGGACATCAACAGATTTAAAGTGGCATCAGGGCTTGAACTCACGGTTCTATTCAAACAACGCTGGCCGCGACCATGACCATTAGGTTACCGCAGCGACTTATCCATCTGAAGTAATGTAGGATCATGTCTCATCATTCACTGAAAACAGCTGAAACACTATGCTAGGAGCGGACTTAGGACCAGGACCAGGTAGCATTTAGGCTCGAATTTGCAAAATGTTTGTATTAGGAAAAAGAAATGTAAAAAATATTTTACAAATTATAATTTTCTTTTTGCTTGGAACATAATTATTTTATATTAGATTCAATTGGAATCGCAACCAATGCAATTATAATTTGAGCTGGCACTTCACTCACTAAACTTCTACACCACGCCAACGAGAGAACTTGGGATCGAGACCAGATTTAACGTGCATCAGCTCCGCTATACGTTGTGCCCCGAGTGACAGCAGGTTTCATACCCATAATTCAACAGAAACAAAGCCGAGAGTGAACTGGCGACTTTGACCATTTGGCTGCCACGGCTATGAAGGCCCATTAGAGGTAGGTATACCAGTTCCAGTACTGTACTCATCAACTGTCCATGACTCAAAATCCCGAGATCAAGTATTAATACCTCACCTCATAGCTTTAGTGAGATTCTAATTAAAATAAAATCAATAATTTTTTTGCGTAATTTAAAAATTAAAACTTCACCGATAGTTTAAATTATAACAATTTAAGTCCGAAGCTTAGGTTTATGAGAATATTTCTAAAAATATTGAACTCCAAATAACTGAGATCAATATTGTTCTTGATTGATTGATTTCATTAGTGTCGCACTAGGAGCAACACAAAAGCTATTGGCGACGGACCTCGTAATTTTGAGCCTCGGTCAATGGATGAGGATAATACCTGAGCTGTCAACCCTCTCTCTTAACTTCTACACACATCAACAAGAAAACTTTGGGCTCCGGCATATTTAACGTGCATCAGCCACGGCTGCACCACGTGTCTTGAGTGCATCAAGGCTCGAACCCACGACGATCGAAAACCGCAGACCATGAGTCCGCGACCATCGAAAATGGTTAATGGGGTCACTCCAACATTGTTCTTTAATTAATCACTTATCCAATAAAAAAGAAGGTGGAATTTGAAACTCAGATTACATCGCGAATTATAATCATACCACGTTAACACGTGGTTTTACTTTGGCTCCCTCGATAAGCGCATTTTATTTTACTCTTTAACATTTTTTTTTGTATCAATTTTGTATTTAATTTTTTCAAGTGGTTTCACAGGGCACCAATGTTTCGCGGTGCACGGATTGCGAACCTCTCTACTAATGCTATACTAATATAAGAATAGACAAATACCATTAAGGCGTCCGTCTACTGGACATTTTGATTTTGTGAGCTTGCTGTTGATATTATGGAATTTCTAATGCCGTTCTCAAATCTGAACTTTTTTTGAAAAGCTATTTGAATGCACAGTAAAGGGCATCCGAAAGAGCATTAAAAAAAAAAAAATGCGGAATTATATTTTGCCTCCGACTTTTAAAAATATTTTTACTCTTATTTTAATGATTCATTTGTGGGTTTCTGGGTCTTTAAAAAAAGTTCTAAAAGTTTTTCTACGAATCGGAGGAAAAATGTGATTTCACAGAAACCTTAATTATTATTTTTTCTCTTTCGGAAGCATTTTATTGTGCTCAAATATATCAAATAGAAAAGAATTGTGAAGGTGGTAGAAATTCTATAGGATTAACATCACGCTCACAAAATCAAAATGGCAGGTAGACAGAAGCTTTATAAGCATAAGATTACCTGTCATCAAGTTTTTATTGGAAATATCAGTTTCTTCTTTGTGATACAAAATCTAGTTCAGAGTTTTGCTTGACGGGATTTCTCAACTATTGTGCAGAACGTTTTGATTGTCTCAACAAACAAGCTTAATTACACATCATGTAAACAGTTTTATAAATATGTACAACCTGAATAAAATTCTAATGTGAACTATATGAATTCTTATTTAGTTTGAAGACAGATGGAATTGTTAAGCCACAATGAGGTTACTATTGTGTGTTGTCATCCATTAAACAGCACCAAAACTATTTTGGCACTGGTTTATAGTTAGTTTTGCTTTGGTAGCCATTTACTGTCAAATCAGAATTGGACTGCTGCCCCATCGAGTTGTCGTCGTCATCATTTTGCGACGAATTGTTTCCATCTTGGAGATCTGGACGCATCACAAAACATTGGAAACCGAGCAACAATCAAAACAATGGGTTATTATTTAAATCTATTTTAAAGAAAGCGAAAATTGTTTCATTGGCTGAATTATCATAGCGAAGAAGTCTAAAGTGTGAGATGTCAGCTCAGCAGGCCAAGGTTCTAAACTAAGAGTTGCGTCACCAAATAACTCTTTTATTGATTCTAAGCGTCATGCTAATAAAATAATCAATCTCATCGGTCGGAAATTTAATAATGACAACTTTTTAGGATGCGATGAGTGTCATGCTCATGTCTTAGAGGAAAAACAATCACTCTACAATACTATAGTGCGAGAGTTAATCCATTCCAATTCCTAGTTCTCCATTTCCATTCTTAACATGGATACTTTTTGAAATGCTCTCTCATAATGGAAGTTCATGTGTTTTTTATAATAAATTATCCAAGTAATATTTATCATGTAATATATCTCGCAATAGTATATCTCATTAATGTAATAAATTATCTCAGTAGTTTTATATTCTAAAGGCGCTCATTGATAACTAAGCTATAAATAGAGAATAAACTTTTTTTTCTTCTTATCAATGAAAAGTAATGGTCGGGGTGGACGAAGTCATAACATCTCATATTCGCAGACGGCGATATTTCAATCGAAATCGATTATTATTTAGTGGCTGCAATAGCCTAGTGGTTATGGCAGCGGACTTGCGACCGGCTGTTTTCGTCAAGTAGTAGGTTCGAGCCTTGATGCCACCAAAGACTCGCCATATAGCCGGGGCTGATGCACGTTAAATCTTCCAGGGCTTAAAGTCCTCCCGTTAGAGTGGCGTGGAAGTTAGGAGAATGGGTGGCAGCTCAGGTGTCGTCCTTGTCACTTGACAGAGATTCAAAATTATGAGGTCCGTCACCAATAGCTCTCGTGCTGCTTCTAGTGCGACATTAATGAAACCAACCAACCAATTGATTATTATTTAGAACAAATTTTAAATATTACGCTACATGTTGCCGTACAACCATTGATGCAATAGTTTCAACGTATGATTTGAAATATTGTGGTGTTTACGAAAGCACATTTAGTTTTCATGCTCCTTTATATGGAAGACTTTAAAAACATACATAAAATCGTTATTATTAAAAATATCCGAGATATCTGGATAAAATGAGTTCTGAATGTTAATTGATCCATATGCGCTTATTATAAATTACAGCTACTCATGTTGATGTGTTAGGTTTCACAAAGCCATAGATTGAAGTAAACCACAGTATGGAGAAGATAGAGTTCAATCTACTTAGTTCTACATTGGCGGCCTTCATAAAATCAAAAAACGCTAAGAGAACTCTAGATGGTTACTATGCGGAGAGAAGTCTTAAGAATAATAAATAAAAATTAAGTTTCTATAACGAAATTAGTTTTAGGAATAATTAAAACCTTACGATATTCCAAGATAAAAATTAAAATTTCACGATACTACTGGTTACTTACAACTTAGTCTACAACTTCCCTAAAGCACATAAATCGATTTGAATAGCTGTTATTTACAGCATTATGTACATCAGGATAAGTTAATAAGCAGAATAAATTTTATACAATTATATTGATTAATTCTTAATGATAATTAAAATGTTTTTATACCCCTTCGTAGGTATTTGCTAAAGTAGTTTATAAAAGTTCTCACGTTGCGTTGCGGATGAGTGAGATTCCAGCACGTTGCGGACCTCGTCATTTGACTAAGGTTGGGGGTCAAAAGAATAAACCTGTTATTTCGAACTGTTTCATCTAAAAGATAAAGAATATACGAGTCTGCAGTCCTCCAGATATCTGTTATTTGCTGTTCCAAAATCGCTCATGGTAATCCGTACTCGTTCTTCCTTAACACCGAGTTTCCCGCTTAGAGCTATTAAACGCGAACGAGTCCTAAACCTTGTAATATATCTTTAGAGATCCGACACTTAAAAAAGAAACTTATTCTCTATATAAGTCAGAAGCATCAGACAGAAGAAGCATCTGGTTTTATTTAAAGCATACGAGGGTGGTTCAATAAATCCATAGAAAATCTGAGAGATGGCGCTCATGGTATTGAAAATTATTGTTTTTAGTTAAGCGTAATGACTCACTAGACAGCTGCCCAAGTCTCAGTTATTTCCATTGCATACTTTCATTTTCAATATCGATTGAAGTAAGAAACTTGTTTTTATTTTGAAAAATGTAAAAAAGTGAGTTTCGAGTGATGATTGAACACTTATATTTAAAACGTCTTAGCATCATCTGAGCTGCATGAAGTTCATGGCACATCTGCTCCTGTGTTTGCAACTGTTTACAATTGGGTAAATGAGTTTGAACTGGATCGTACATCCACAAAAGATGAATGCCGTTCTGGACATCTAAAAGATGTGACTACTCCTAGAATGATCGGCAAAACCCACGGTATGTTTTTGAGTGATAGACGAATCAAAGTGCGCGAAATAATTGAAGCCACTGGATTATCGCAAGGTACAGTGTTTTCAATTTTGCACGAAAAGTTGGGTGTGAAAAAAATCTCGGCAAGATGAGTGCTGCATTTGCTGTCACTGGAAAAAAAACACAATCGTGTGGTTGACTCTGAGGCTATATTGGCATTTTTTTTGTCACAATCCTGATGAGTTTCTGCATCGATTCATAACTTTCGACGAAACGTGGATATATTAATATACTTCAGAAACAAAGGCAACAATTGGTTTTTGAAGGCGAACGTGCTCCGAAGAATACAAAGAAGGTGAAATTGGCTCCGGCAAGTTGATTGCCACCGTTTTTTTTGGAATGCGCGCAGAATCATCCGCACCGATTACTTAGGAAAAGGGAAAACAATAACTTGAGGGTATTATGCGTCGTCATTGCACCGGTTGAGTGAAGAAATCAAGAAAAATACGTCTTCATTTGTAAAAGAAAAAAGATCCTCTTCCATCAAGACATTGCACGGGTGCGAAACTGTGCAGTTTCGAAGTCTGAAGTCATGTAATTAAAAATCCACAGTATTCACTGGACCCCAGTGACTCCTCCCCCCTCCCCAACTTAAAGAAATGGCTCGGCGGACAATGATTCTCGTTGAACGAAGAGGTCATTGCCCAAACATATGCTTACGAGTATTTTAAGGATCTTCCGAAATCTTACTTTTTAAATCAATTTAAAAAGGTGGAGAAACGCTTGGAAATGTGTATAGAGCTGACAGGAAATTCTGTTGAAAAATTAAAATAAGTCTACCTAAAATAATTTATTTTTTTATCACTTTCCATGAGACTTATTGAACGACCCTCGTAGTATTCAGTGAAGGAGGGGGTGACCGCAGTGGCCTTATGGTCATAGTTTTGGATTCGTGGTTGGCGGTTTTTGTTCAGTCGCGGGTTCAAGCCTTCACCGCTAAAGACCCGCAGTGTAGCCGGGGCTGATACATGTTATATATGCCAAGGCTCCTCCCATTGGCATGGTGTGGAAATTAGGAGAGGGGGTGTTAGCTCAGGTGTCGTCCTCGTCACTTCACCGAGGCTCAAAATTTCGAGGTCCGTCGCCAATAACCCTCGCGTTGCTTCTAATACAACGTTAATAAAAACTAAAACTCAGTGAAAGGGGAGAGGAAGAAAGCTATAGGGAAGAGAAAAGGTCGAAACGTTAAGCACTGTCTATGAAAAATGAACGCTGTTGGGGAAAAAATATTGTAAAATAGCTACCCGAACTGTTCCAGAAGCCAGCTAAGTTTTAAACAGAGTGATCGATGGAAAGGGAAAAAAAAGTGGAGGAACTAGATCTTCCGGCAACAGATCTTCTTAACAGATTAGGTCCGAACTAGTTGAGTTAGGTTCCAAACAAAAGAAAGACTCTGAGGGGAAACGGACCTTGCGCTTTCAGCTGGTCAACCTTCGGAATAGGTCCGAATTGTTAAAGGAAAGATAAGCGATTCGGAACTGGAAAGGGTCATTTGAAAGGCAGGTCTCTGGTTCTCTTGAACTATTCATGTCCGTTTCGTATTCGACTTCCAAATGGAATGAAAATGAGTTCCTCCCATTTAATTGTATTTTTAAAAATTTTTTAAATCTGATTAATATAGTTATTTTTAAATTTATGGGCAAATTCTAAAATTCTCGCATTTTTATTAGAAATCGAAAAAAGCATTTGAATGATGTTCATAATAATATATAAAAATCTGGGTTATGCATTTACTCGTATAATTCTCTCTATGAATATTGCGCTCGTACTGTAAGACTAACTACTGGAAGATGTTTTGCTACAACAGGTTCATACATATTGATGAAATATTTCATATCGTCACCAATTTGATTTTCCTCAAATTTAAAAATGATTTGTGAAGAATTTTTATAAGAAATTTTTCTCTTTATTTTTAATTATGATTATCGTGCAAATAGGAAAGCGAATAAGACTAGAATATAAATTTAAATGTTTTATATATTTCATATGTAACGCTCAAGTTGTTTCTTTTTTACTACAAATGTAGAAAATAATTAAACAAGTATAAGAACATAATATTTAATATTTGCAGGTACTGCAAACTAAAATAAAACATATTTTTGTATTATGTTGTGTGTTTTAGTAAGAATATAATATATATATGCATCATATATTAAAGTATTAGAAGCGGACTGTTTTAATTATTTTTTTCTATTAAAATATTAAATGCTTTTGCCTAAAATTCACGCATAATACACTTTATAATATAAAAACGCTTTCTAATTTCTTTTTACTAACACATTTATTTCAATTTACCTATTTTGAACATATAAAAAAACTCGTATTGAGAAATTATCAAAGATACTTTATTTTCACTATCACTTTATAAAATTAGAAAATAGTGTTCTATTAAATATTAATTTAATGAAAGAATTGATTTTCTTTTCTAAAATTAAACCGATTTGAATTTTCCTCAAATGGTAAAGCGATCATTTGCAGAAATTTTCTGATGTTAAATTCGTTAGAATATCTTTGAGGATTTGATTCGTATTGTCGGTGAGTCGGAGTGCCTAGTCCTGTTGGATTTCAAACTCCCATCATGATATGGTGTAACTTAATACTTTCGTAGTGCCCAGCGCGATAAAAAGATTTAATAATGAAAAAATTAAGTGCTATTTAAAAAATTGAAGAACAAACTTAAATTACCTTGAGTAAAGGTTGCTTGAAGTTAAAGAAGTGCAGTCTGGTCGTAGTTGTAAGCTGAGTACAGGGTTTTTCGAGCCCACCAATCGGAAGGCAGCAGCTCAAATCTTATTTGAAAAGCTTAAGGGTAGGCGGGAACTTTCTTTTTAAGGGTAGCTAACTTTTCGAAGAGAACGGTAAGACCGTTCTTCCTCGGCGGTCTGGGGTATGGTGAACATACGGGTATCCGTAGTCAGTTCTAAAATTAAATTTACTTTTGCTCTGCCCATGGGGACCCGTGTGGTGACCGGGTATGACAAAATAGCCCCACTGTAGCTCATGCATGTCGTAAGTGGCGACTAAAATGGGTACCCAATGTCTGAGGGTATTGCCGAGCACTCTGCCCCTGGGGATTATATCAAGGGACCTCAGGGACTTGCCTTCTTCAGGGAAGTACAGGCATCATGACCCCAAGGCACTCGAGTGATTTTTTTCTTCTCAATGGGGTTGACTGTCTTAATAAACAAGGGTGACGCACCCCCGGGTTACCCTAGCGATTCTTCTTTATTTTCGACTTCCTTATTGTCAACCAATTTTAGTCTTTTTTTCAATTTTTTCACATTTAGATCACAGTTATATCTTGTTTGACGCAGCATAGCCACATCCGGCTCTTACGCCAATAACCTTTACATTCACTCACTCACTGTCCGAGGACTTAGGGTAGTTGCAACTTATGCTATTGTAATTAGCTGTTTCTAAAATGGAGGGTTTTTCTATTTAATTGGTTAAAATTAAATTTGTCAGTTTTTACTTGGATATTATTTTGGATGGTCGGGAGGTTTATTCAAGTTCGAAGGTCTTTATTTCTCATAAACTAAGTAGCGTTACAAATCATTCTTATTCTATTATTTTGTAAATTCTCTATTTTATTTAAATGAGTTTGAGCTGTCTGTCTCCAAATGGGGAAAGCATATGTGCTGATGGGACGCAGAAATTGTGTATAGATAAACAATTAGTTTTTAAGATTTAAAGATGAGTTCCGACATATTAGGGGGATAATTTTATTCGTGTCAAGTCGAAACTTTGTATTTGTGTGACGTGTTGTTCAAAAATGAGTTTATTATCTATAACTACGCAAAGATATTTGGTTGATTGAGACCAAGGGATCTTGTTTCGAGAAATATCTCAGGTGGGATAATAGTTTGGGCTGATCTTGCAAAGAAAATTGTCTCAGTTTTGGAAACATTCAGGCCAATTTTCCATTTGGAGAACCAATCTTCCAAGCAAGCCATACGTCTATTTAGGTGGTGCCCGATAGTTTTATGCTTTTATGTTTTGCAGTTATCGCTAGGTCGTCTGTGAACATGCAGAGAACTGTGTTGTTGGGCTTTGGTATGTCGTTCACGAAATTTTGGAAGAGAGCCGAGTCTAAATACGAACTCTGATGGACCCCTGCATTTATTAATCTAGGAGAAGAACATTCTTTATTACACTCTATAACAAAAAAAAGCGACGCACCAAGAAGGAGTTGTCCGATGGAGACAAACATTATATACAGAATAGAAAACGTTTAAAATTTCTGAAAAATTGAATGATTTATTTCAGAGTTACATCGTTACAAAGTAACAAGCTCAATAAGGCGTTGACCCACCTCTAGTGTGGATGCAAGTTACCACACGAAGTGGCATAGAATGATATAACTCCCTGATGATCTGCTGTGGTGTTTCTTGCTAAATTTGCTCCAATTGTCGGATGAGATCATCAACATTCCCTGGTAGATACAATCATCTTCCCATCATATCCTGACATGCTCGATTGGAGAGAGACCTGGCCAAGGAAGTGTTTGACAAGCTGTAAGACAGTTCATAACAATATGTGCCGTATGTGGTCTGGTATTATCTTGGTGAAAAATAAGGCTAGGGTACTGCAAAAGGAACGGTAGCAAAATAGGTCTCAGAATGTCGTCAACGTACCGTTATGCTGTAAGTGTGCCTCTAATGACGACTAAAGGGGTCCTGTTATCAAGGAAAATGGCCCCCGAGACCATAACTCCTGGTTGAGGGCCTGTGTGATGTGCAATAGTGGAAGCAGGATTAGCACACTGCCCTGGGCGTCTCCAGACACGTCTTCAATGATTGCGGGATGACATTTGGAAGCGGGATTCGTCACTAAACACAAACCGTCTCCAGTCAGCATCATTCCAACCTGAATCGAGTTAAGCACCACTGTAATTTGGCTCGACCGCGAGCAGGCGTGAGTGGCAGGTGGCGTAGCAGTCGGTACGAGCGTAGATTTCGCTCTATCAGCCGTCTGTGAAGGGTCATGGTGGACACTCGTGTGCGAGTTGCATGTCTGATAGTCCAAAACGATGAATCAGGCACTGTACAAGCTGATCTGACAATCACTCTGTACTCTCCATCTACTGTAGCCCTAGGTCGACCGCTACCATCATGAAGCTTAAATCTGCCACTATCCACTCATTCTTGCCAGTATCTTCTAATCGCCGCATCGCTCTGACCCATATGATGAGCTATTCTCCGATTTGCCCAACAATTTCTCCGATTTGCTTCTTTCACTCCAATGAAACGACCTCTTTCAAATTCTGATAGTTGCTCGAAATGAGCTCGAATCCTGCTGTGAGGCATTTTTTCTAGTCGTTGAAAGGTATTCTAAATCACAATTCATCAGAAAATTGGATCATCAGATTGGGAATCTCTTCTTGATTGAGAATCTCTTTGACCATCAGATTGAGAATCTACACCTGCTGAGTGCGCAGTTCCAATGCGCTGTAGCTCCCTCTGTTCATTCATTGGACACCAGGACACCAAATTTTAATGCTTTGCATGTTCCGTCCAAATGTCTTTGCATACGAAATTTCATTACAATCGGGCAACTCCTTCTTTTTGCGTCGTTTTTTTTTTTTTTTTTTTGTTTGTTTGTTTGTTTGCTATAGTGTGTATTTTAACTTAAAAGGATCTATTTATAAAGCATGAATTTATTTGGAAGATGAGGTGAGGGGAACTCTGTTTTTAATTAATTTGAATAGAAGCCCTTCATGCCAGACTCGATCGAATGCTTTCTGGATATCAAGAAAAACCAATCCTATGCACTCCTTGTTTCGAAAACCTGCACGGACAAATTCTACTACTCGCTGAAGTTGATGCGTTGTGGACAGCCCCGGCATTAAGCCGTGCTGTATGATGATATTATTTCAGATCAAGTTATCAGAGAATCTTTTGAATACGTCCTTTTCCGCTTTTTCCCAAAATAGGTAGTCGTGGGGTATTTATCAGGTTTCAAAATTGGAACAAAGGTGATTTTCCACTGAGACGGAAAATGACCGAATTCTAGTATGGAATTAAAAAAATATAGGTGAAATATAAAATAATTACAAGGGATAAGTTTTTAATAATTTTTTTCGTGTGACTCCGTCTTTATCCGAATAATTTGTTAATGTTTAGATTAGAAATATATTTTATTATTTCAGATGGTAATGGAGGGAGGAGGGGCGGATCATTTATAAATTTATTTTCGTTAGAGAAGTAGTTGCGAACACCAAGTGTATTTGTCCTATCAGTATGTTGTTAAGTTGAAATCGATTTTGTTGAGAATTTTGCTAAAACTTCTTTTTTTATCTGTATCGTTAAGGGCGATACAGATAAAACAGAAAGGGTTGGGTTAGTTAAAACCGAGATATATTTGAACTCTTCTTTCTTGACTCTTTTACTGACACTCAGAGGAAGCCGCTTACAGGGTTAAAGAAAGAGATCGATGATTTTAAGAGATCACTTTTGAATTCTTTGATTTTATTTCTAATGTGTCTATTTAATTTTTTTTTTTGTTAAGGTGTTTTTTTATCAGCTAGGCTTCGAGATAATTGCCACGTTTTCCTGGCTCTGTTTCTGTATCTTAGCAAGTTTCTAATTTTCTCGCTGATGTAGTCTGAATTTTGCTGTGGTTATGGTGTTGATGCGTTATTGTAAGCTTGTAGTAAGTTGTTTGTGAAATCGGTGACTTGCGATTTTAATTAACAAATATTAGGGGCTTTTGGAATACATTTTTCGGAATTTCTGAGGGTATTATTGAACTGACACCAATTTGTTTTAGCTTTTCTCAGAGGGATGAGGAAATTGTTATAAAGATTTAATTCAATTTGAACTGGATTATGGTCCAAACGTAGTTCGAGGAGAAAGGTGAGGATTATTGGTCAAACAGTTCTTCAAAAATGAACAAGAACAAATAAGAGAAGTTCATGCAAAAGAACAGATGTTCCTTCCTTACATCTGACGTCTTAGAGGTGTATTGGTATTGTTAACGGTCTATTGTGTCGGGTAGAAATAGAAAATGTGTGTGTGAGTGACAGGTAGCGTTAAAACATACAACAAACAAACCAATGAAAAGTAATGCATTAAAAATATTTTCGTGTTTTGTTTGATACCGAAATATTTCACCAGCAGAGCCGGAAAAAAGCTATATCTGACCAAAAATTTACGGAATAAAAATCATTTGATACCTTAAACACAAAGGCTGTATAAAGTAATATATTTTTCGATTCTCTCTTATTTTTACAAATATGTAAGTGGCCGTGGTAGCCTAGTGGTCATGGTTTCGGATTCGTGGCAGGCGGTTTTCATTCAGTCGCGGGTTCGATCCTTGGCCGCCAAAGACCCACCGTGTATCCGGAGCTGATGCACGTTAAATCTGTCGGGGCCAAAGTCCTCCCGTGGGTGTGGTGTGAGAGTTAGGAGAGGGAGAAGCCAGCTCAGGTGTCATCCTCGTCACTTGACCGAGGTTCAAAATTAAGAGGTCTGTCGCCAATAGCCCCCGTGTTGCTTCTAGTGTGACGTTATTAAAAACTAAACTAAAAAAAATCACAAATATTTAAAGCGTACTTACGTAAATTCAAAATTGTCGCTGGCATTATAGAAATTTACCAAAGGACTGTCCATGAAAAGTACGTCTAGCTGAAAAATAATAGTTACAAATTCATCACACGAGAGAGAGAGAACTAAAAAAACTATTAGATAAAGTAAAATATGTAAGAATAATTTGCATATGAAATATGCGAAACATTAAATCGTTCTTATAGAAGATGTTTCATTACACTTTCTGTGAATATTTATTGATACTACATATTCAATTCTTTGATGATGATTTATCTAATTCATTATTTTTCTAATAACCAATGATCTAATTCGTTATTAATGTAAATTTTAATGTATCGAATAACCAGAAAAATCTGTATATCATAATCTAATTTGTTATTATCATCCCCCACCCCATTTTATTTCAACAGCTTTAAATGTCTGCTGTACTAGAAATATTTGTAACGAAACTATTTCTTGAAATAATAAACAAAATGATAATTAAATAGTTATTATTGTTATCAAAATAACTAAAATTCAATATTAAAATTGAAATTTAAAACGGGTTATTTGACTTCTTTTGCTAAACTTAAAATTAATCAGATCAAACTTGGCTTGATTGTTTTTAAACATTTAATCATCAGATATCAGTGGCTATGATCAGAGTCAATGACGAATTCAGAAGCAAAAACATAGGTCTGGTCATAACTCAGTTAAAGGAGAAAAGAAAAATCTTACCGAATGTTTGAGTTCCGCCACTAGTTGGATGTGTTCTTTCGAACTGTGATCTTCGAGCTCCGAAACAAATTGTCTATTCATAATTCGAAAATGAGCAGCTACGCGATCCACGCCAGGCATTTCATCTGGAATAAATAAATAAAAAAATGACTTGAATTATAAAAAAAAAAATCAAATTAGGTCGGTATTAGCCAAATACCTTTGAAAATTGATGATTCAGGTTATATATATATAAACTATTAGCTATCTTTTCTTTTTTAAATTTAAATACGTTGGCGAATTAATAGGAGCACTTAATCTTGCAGGTTTTTAATCTCCGTATCTGTTTTAACTGTGGATCATGATTTCAGACCTTACCTTGCCCCAGAATTGCATTTAATTAAGAACATTTAAGCTGAAAATTGCTTGGATATATAGAAAAGGATGCGAATTTGAAAGTTATGAGTGAAATTAGACTCCATAGGTGACTCAGAGTTGAGGGAGTATGATTATATTTATGCTACCTGTCGATGGGGTTGTAGCTTATCAGAGTGGTAAGGGATTCAGAGGGAAAATAGAAATGGCTTCTACCTGTTCCAAAACGACCACCCTTCCAGAGAGTGGCCATGTTCTATTGTGCTTTGCTTTCTGTTCAGTGTGCAATTGCATTTCGTTAATGTGGTTTGAGTATTTAGTATTTTAAGATTTAAGTTATAAAATTATGTTCCTAGATCTTTTAATTTTGGGATCAGGAGTGTAATTTGTAATACTTTGTAGGAAATTGTTATCAATATTTTCAAGATTTACAAAGAATTTGATGGCAATTTTTTGTATTACGGGTTATATGGTAGTGAATTTAATGGAATTGTGAAGATCTACATTTCTCATAAACCATCAGGTATTTTAGAACATGGTTTTGTGATCTTTCTAGTTTATTAATATGAATGTTTGTTGCAAAACCCCAAACTGGGCTGGAATAAGTAAACATTGGCCAGAAAATCAGAGTATAGATAAGCAACTTGTTATTTTAAATAATTTTTGAATCCCCAGTAATTAAGGGGTAAACTTTGCACGTGCTTGCTCGGAATTCCTTTTTAATGCATGTGATGTGATTTTCGAATGTGAATCGTTTAACTAAAATTACAATCAGGTATTTGGTGAGCTGAGATCAGAATATTAGGTGGATATTTATGCAGATTTTCGGATTGATTCTTTTCCTGTTGTTAAAGAAAAAACTGCTTCAATTTTTGTGACATTTATGGCGAATTTTCTATTTAGAAACCCAGTTTTCAAAGGTAGTAATGTGTCTGTTAAGTGTGGGGGCAATGCTTTTTGGTTCTGCTTGTTGGACTCGTATTACAGTGACATTGGCAGATATGCATGTAATAATGTCAGTGCGAGGTATATCGTTCACAAAAATTGAGAAAAGGGTCGGAGCAAGGATTGATCCCTGGGTCATTCCTACGGAGACATTTTTAATGTCTTAATAGATGCAGTGAACACGTACAGTAAAGGAATGCTTTTCTAGATATAGGAATTGGTTTGTTTTCTAGTAGTAAATAGAATAGATATAAGAATTCGTTTCGGAGGAATTGACATTTCGCAGTTTATAGAAAAATCCTTCGTGCCACATTCTGTGGAATTCTTTTTGTATATCAAGAAAAACTGCACCCCGGTCGGTTTTCCATCATTAATTCCAGACTTGATGTGTTTGACGATACTTAGAAACTGAAGAGTGGTTGAGAGTTTTTCTTCAAAACCATCTTGCTCATAGATTGAAATACAATTATTTTCTTTTAAGTGGTCGCTTTATCTGTGTAAAATAATTTTTTCATCTAATTTACTGAGAATTTGGAGGAGTGAAATTGGGCTCTAACTTTCTGGGAGGGTGGGCTCTTTTTCATAATAATAACTGATGCATTTTTTTATGACTTAGGAAATTATGCTATATTGATAATATTTTTAGTGATATGAGTAACCTCAAAAAATATTTTTGATTGGTTGTGGCTTTAATATTTTGTTGGTAATACCTTCCTTTCCTTAGGCTTTTTTAATTTTAATTTTCTTAATGTATTTAAGAATTTCAGAAGGCTTGGGGAAGGAAGAAGGCGGGTATTTGATAAGTTATTTTGGTTAGGAAGATAATTGTGAACGATGTGGTTTATTTTGCTATCATGATTTGGATTTTTAATTTAATTTAATTTGAATTGGATTTCCGAGAGATTTTTCAAGAACGTTTGCTTTTTCTGAATCTGAGAGTGCAATATTGAATTATTTTTAAGAGCGAAAATTAGGGTTCTCTTTTTATGTATAAAATTTGAACGCAGAATTGGCAGTTATTGTAAATGACAGACGGTTTTTTCAGTCAAAATAAATAGATTTTATTATGATGCTACATCAAGATCCAAAATTAATAATTAATGTTAGGGAAAAGTAAGATTTCCTCTTTTAGTATACTTTCAAGGAAGTGACAAAAAAAAAAAAATCCACTGAACTAAAAAAATGTCTTAAGGAAGAATACAAAACTGATTTGAGAATAATGGGAAAAATTAAACAAAAATTTTCGAATAGCTTTTCGTGACTGGTTAAAGAGATTCAAGAATTTCATTTAAATTCTGTAATGCTTATTATATTTTGCTTTAAAAATGAAATAAAATAATTATGCATATTAAATAACACTTTGATATATTTTTAGATTTAATTTTTTGAAAAATAGAGATTTGAGGAAAATGTTGATGTATAATGAGCAAAAATTTTGTAGAATATTTTTGCCGATCGCGAGCTTGAGTTTCACGGAAGCCTTAAACACTGTTCACAACAATATTTTGGAATATAAAATTTAAGAAAGAGAATTAATATTCGTGGGGAATTCGCAAACAATTTCCTACAAGAAATTATTCACAATTATAAAAAAAAAATTAGTGAAGCAACTTACTGTTTTCTTCGAAAGGAAACCAAGGTACACCAAAGATTAAGCCTCCTTTGACTAAAAAAAATGACAAATTACAACATTATAAATTTAATAAAACATACTAAAAATAATTTTTTATATATGGACAAAGAAATCTCCCAAATCTTCAAGTATAAAATTCATGAAACTCATTCATCAAATGAGAAATGCTGTAAAAAAATATTTTAAAAATGCATGGTAATTTATCAGGTTCTATTCAGGGGGCGTTTTTTTTTTTTTTTTTTTTGCTTACCTTTCTACATCTATTCATGCCACCAAAGAAGATTATACACATTAACTGGAAATTGCATCTCCAATAAGAGTGATGGTTTGAATTTTGAAAGATAATTTTGCTGAGAATAACATATCAACTCGTATAAAAAAAATTGCTATTCCATTATCTTCGGGATTGGATAGTTTCTATATTTAGAGTTCCTAATAAGTATCATGTCTTCGACTCTGCAATCATAGTTTTATTTTAGAAAAATAGTTCATAAATTTTTTCAAAACTAATTCAAAAAGTATTGGTGCTAGAAAAGAGAAATTGGGATGGGGTAACTCCCTGTAAAATTGTCCATTGATCTCGTTTTTAATTTTTTCTAAGACGTCCATGAGAATGATGCCATTCGCATCCCAAAAATTCCTCGCTATAACTTTTCCAGATGACGAGACAGGGTTTGTCTTCTTTGAATGATTCACATGAAGCAACTCATTTTTTTTAAAAAATTTTTTTGCTTGGTTTCCGATGTGTACTGAGGAATCCAGGTTTTATCAATGGTGACAACTTGACACGGCAGTAATCAAATTTTGATTTGGTAACAAATGTTTGCCAAATCTAAGTTAATCTATGAATCAGAGTTAAATTAGTTTTGGTATCGTTTAACAGATGGCAGCACATAAAGGTAGCCCCAAATTAACTTAACAACGCTATCTGTCGTCAAAACATGCAATTTTTGGTCCAAACTATAACTTTGGTCCTTAAAAGTTCCATTTAAATCACTATTTTTTAGACTTCGAACAGACTTGTATTTTCATTGAATAAAATTTTTCCGTTCTTTGTTCATTAATGAGAATTCGAAAGAAAAATAAAGGGGAAAAAATTTAATCTCTTAGTTAAAAAAAGTTGAATTTGATTTTTACGTTAATATGATTTGGAATCAGGGACATCAGTCTGTTTTAAATTAACTTTGGGTCATTTCCCGTTTAAGAAGAAATGAGGTAGAATTTATTATAAACCTCTTTTTATCTGGTTTTGTAATAAATCCAAAATAATGTTATGTAAAACGGATAATGAACAGATACCAGAATTGTTATTTCTTTTACACATTTTAAATTATTGCTCAGTCTGAATTTGAACCTAAGATACACATAATGTCTTGTATTTAAGTAACACATTTTTAAAGAAGGATAAAATACTTATTTGAAACGTTATAAGGAACACAAAGCTATATGCTTTTGTGCGACTTAAAAAGGATGAAGAGAGCCAAAAGCCTTTCTAACATTATTATTGTGTTAGTTATCTGAGATCGATGGAACTGATAGTGCTGATTGTATAGGAATTGAAAAAATCTGTGAAAGAAACGAAAGTGATTACGGTTAAAAATAGAATGTATGACTTAATCATATTGATCCCTTAGATACTTCGATCAAGGTCGAAGAGCTTCTTTGGCATTTTTATGACTTTTCTGTTCAAGAAAATAGTAAATTTTATCCTATTTGTTCGTGTATTTAATGTTAAACAGATGTTTCAGAGTTATTTCTTCCATTTTTCATGAAGACTCCCGTTTACCAGCCGTTACGAATTCGCGAAAGTTTTGTTAATCCTATGGAATTTCTACTTTCCTCCACAGTCTAGACCATTTTATCTATTTTTATGTGAAGCGAAAGAGCAAAAAATAGTGAAGGTTTTAGTAGAATTACATTTTGTTTCCGATTCTTAAAAATATTTGTACGTTTATTTTGCTGATTCGCTTGTGGGTTTCCCGGTCTTTAAAATATATTTTAAAATACTTTCAAAAATTGGGGAGAAAATATAAATCAGGAGAAATATATTTTTTTAATAGAAATTCCATACGATTAACACTACGGTCGCAAAATCAAAGTGGCCAGTTGCCGAAAAACTCGGTATAAGAATAGGATCATAAAAGAAATCGTTGCATCATATATTTAATATGATATTTCTGTTGTTTGAATTTTATGATTAAACAAATATAGACGAGATATAGTCAGTAATTGTTATAAATTGTTTAAGTATGACATTACATAAATTAAGTTACTTTATACTTATAAGTATTTTATTCAGATTTTGAGAACGCTTTGAAAAAAAAATAGTAGTAATTGAGTTTAGATCCTCTGTTAATTCAGAGTTATGACTTTTTTTTTTATTTGTATAAATCTAAAATATCCGAAAAAGTCTAGAATCATTTCATCGACCTCAAAAATATTTAAAAACTTAGTAAACAACTTCAGGTATTTTTCAAGCAGAGCCAGAGGGTTAAACAATAAAAAAAAAATTAAATTTGTTATATTCTTTTTGTTAGCTTCATTTTTACGAGATCGAAGCATCTACTGTTTAAGGTTAACTGTTGCTATAGTAACTAGCGAAAACGCACCTGCTGAATTTTTCGAGTGGTAAAGAAATTTACAACTAATGATATAAAAAGTGTTTAAATGACTTATAAAACGTCTTAAAGAACTTGTAAAATAATTTTAATTTTTTTAAAAATAATATCGATTATAGTTTTGAGTTAAATTATCCACGCCGTTCTCAGAATTGTTATGGGTCAGAGCTCTTGTATACAAACGATTACCAAAAATAAAACTTCAACAAACTTAATTGTGATGCTTATGAAGTATTCAATCAATATATTTTCAGTTGTAAAAATTGTTTAAAATAACTTTTAAGAAATTCTCTAAGGCTCAAAAAATTTTAAGTTTAAAAAATAATATATGAGTGAGAAATGGTAAAAAAAAAGAACGAAAAGATAATCTAATTAATTTGAATAAAAAGAATGAATGAACACATAATCTAATAAACATGTCTAAGACTGTTCCGAACATGGAACACATTTTCAGTCAGAAAAATTGTAAAAATGTACTAATTTTTGTATGAATTTAATATGCAACGCATAAATCCATTTCTTTTATACTGTGTTTTTAAAATATAGAAATGTTCCATAAATATGAAGTTTTTAATTATAACGTGTAAACTTTAAAATCCATTTAGCATTACAGTATAGGGTCCTAAATATAGAACTCGTTTTACATCAGAAAGAATGGAGTGTCTTATGTATAAAATAGTTTTATTATAAATTATGTTTCTCTCTATAAAACACAGCAAAGTTAGAATTATATATTTTGGTAAGAATATTTTTTTTTCAATCTGAAAAAAAATGTCTGTTTAAGTCATGTTCTTCAACAATACAACGAGGTAAATCTAATATAATCTAACATAAAAACATGTACATGAATTAGAAATGCCTGTCTTAAGTCAGTTAAAATATTATATGCCATTGAAATCCCAAAATTTCTTATAACGCAGTACCGTGGCTCTCATTCCGTGATCCGTAGAACACTAGTGCTCCGTGAAGCCACTTGAAATGCTCCTCAAAAAAAAAATCAGGTAAAAAAATTGTAACTGGCTATAGAATTTCATTTTAACATGAGCTAATATTTTTCCACTATTAAGTTCTCAAAAAAGAATTATTATTCAAAATGAATACTAATTAGCTTAAAATAAGCGTGCTTCCGATCCCCAACCTTTACAGGAACAATTACTATCAAAAAAAGAAAAACCTATAAATTCCAACTGCACTTTTATTTTCATGAGCAAAACATTCGAAAGTACAAAATTGATGTCGATGTTAACAAAAAACGGAATAAAAATGGATAATTGTACCATAAAAATCAATAATTAAATTAAATATCAAAATAAGAACAAACGATAAATTATTAAAGTAGACAATAATATTCTGCTCAGATATTAAAACAAAAGCATACGATAAATATTATACATACATACATACATGTATGTATGTATGTATGTATGTATGTATGTATGTTAGCAATATAAATATACCTTAAGAAAAACAAATATTATTCTTATTAATAATTATTATTATCATAATGTATTATAATTTCAATCTTTTAAAATCTATACCATGTATCCTTTATTTTTTGCCCACGAATTTCTGTAGACACCATTTTCTCAAAACAACATTTAGATTATGTTAATAAACAATTAAAAAAATTTGCGAAAGAAAAATTAGTGGAATAAAAATAATTTTTGCATAGAATTCTAATCATCAAATGTGAATGAAAATTAAACTTTTTATTTATATATAAGGTATTGTAAATATAAGGCTGCTTTCACTTAATGTCAAAGAGCCAGATTAAAACTTGGAACACATTTCCAAACTGTAAATTGTTCCAATGTTTATTAAAGTGTGTGACGAAGTAAACGCGTGCATCCTTTTATGATTTAGTACTTTTAAAATGCAAGAACATTCCACAAACACACAATTTTTCACTTGAATATGTAAAGTTCAAAACCCATTTAAATTTAGAGTATAGGGAAAGAAATGTGCTACACTTTTTACTCCACGACATAATGGATTGGCTCAGACAGAAATGAGTAATACTGTAAAATATGCCACTCTCTAAAAGATTGCGAAGCTGGAAAATAAAATTTAATGTTCGAGCGTTTTGTAATCGGAAAAGGATTTCCAGTTTTTGTTCCTAAACACAGGTGTGTTGAAATAGCGGCCTGCTAAGATTTTTTGCTGTCCGCCAAAACAATCAGAGATATTCGCCTGTACCTGAGCTTTTCTTCCAGTTCGTAAAATCATTCAAATTAAAACCAGGTTTATTTGTAAAACAAGCAAGAGAAGGCAATTGTTTCCTTTAGTAGGATAATAAAAAGTACACGAAAGTGTTTCCGGTAAGATTAGGGATCACCTGTAAAGTTTGGAGGAAGAGGTCACAAGATTTCAGGACTTTACGAATATTGAGTCTGAATTCAATTCGCTCTCTAATCCCGTCACTGCTGACACTGACACAGCACCTGAGGAGTTGCAGCTTATTGACATGCAGTCAGATCACACGAAAGAAATATTTAGGCACTATTACATTAGTTGACTATTGCAAATCTTTGTATGGTGGAAAAGTTCCATGTGTGAAGAAATGTGATGGCAAAATGTTCTGTATATTTTGGTGTATATATATTTGTAAACAAAGTTGTTTCTGCTTGAAGATCAATAAGAGTAAATGTAGATGTTCTTTGGCAAACCTTAAACTGCAGGCTGTGTGGAGATTCTCAACTGGCAATCTCTGATGAACTTCTGATTTAAAAAGTAATTGTTGAAAAGTGGGATAGGTACATTTGTCTCACCGAACTGATTCTTATTTTAATTGTACTTGCAGCTATAGATGATATGAAGGACGATATAAACTATTTAAATAAAACTACTATTAGTTTATTTAAATTACATTTTTTGATTTTTATGGAACAGTTTATACTTTTTCTGAAATGCAAGGTAAACATTCTATGTAATCATTTTAAAAGATGTGTCACGCCACTAGATTCCGCTTCCACAGTGGCTCTCGAACCAAAACAATCGCCTACCCCTGCATTAACATTACATGAAGATAGTCTTAATACACACCAAATTACTACGAAAAATGGCGCTGTGTATAGTAGATCGAGTGATTTACAAAAATCAAGAAAGTTATTTCAAAATGATAGTCAGGAAAAGGGTTCGTTCTCTATTAAAGATGAATACTTTGGTTTCACAAAAATGTCCTCAGCATATAGTTCTTTTCCATGTTAAACCTTCGCAAGACAATTTTTCAACAATGGTTTATGTTAAGCCGAAGAAACGCGAGAAACTGAGAAATTTAGAAGAGAAGTTGAGAATGACTTTGTCATTTATATATCTGTCGCAATGTTTTTGAATTTCGCAAAGATCATGTATCGCTTTAAGCTTGATAACTTTTTCAAGTATAGTAATTTTAAGGAATTTTTAAATAAATAAGTTTGAATCGGTCAATATCGATATTTTGATATTTAACAAAAGTAGCACTTTGAAGCAGGGTTGGCCATTTTTTATTTCCTTTTCTTCTTCTTTCCATTATACCCTTGATTTCAAAAAATATTCACCACCCTCACTTATCTTCAGGGGCGGATACAAGGGGTGAGCACGGGGGGACGTGCTCTTCCCTAGTCATAATTTCCCTCTTAAACCAAATAACATATCTAAACATGAGAAGGCATGAGGGCAAGTTACACACGCACGCACATGTACCCTCCCTTTCCCCCCTCGATTTTTTTTCTAATTCCGTTACTCTACTTAGGTTGCATTTGGAAGTGATCCACTCAAAACAAATGTTGGAGCTTCTGCGTCCCCCGATTTTAAAAGGACTAAAAACCAAGAACGTAGGTAACGAGAATAATTGTTCGAAGAGTGGCGTAGCGTGGATTTCTATCATTCGGTGCAAATCTAAATTTGCCACCCCGATAAAAATATGCATAAAAAGACAATATCACGAATACATTGCTCGCGCGTACAATTAAATTATTCATAGTTTAATACGTTAAAACGAATTAATAACATTCGTCAAAACAATGTTGGTAAGACAGCAAAGTCATTAAAAAGTTTAAAAATTAAGAAAACAAACATTTCTCTCAACACTCCCGTACAAGGTGTGACTATTACATAATGAGACACTGCAAAACATTTTATTTTGATTTCATAAATATTCACTTATTATCATCTTCAATACACCCCTCCCCTATCACTATGAAGCTCCAAGCGAATCTTCCATTGTTCGAAACAATGCTTCTGTCAGCTTCTGCAGGACGAGCGCCATTTTCTCTTTCACAACTTCAATGGACTCAAATCTTATTCCTTTTAATGCAGATTTCTCTTAGAAAACAGATAAATGTCGAATGATGCAAGATCCGGCGAATAAGGCGGATGGTCTAACACTGGGATGTTGTACTTGGCTATAAACCTATTGACAGACGATGCGGAATGTCTGCGGTCCTTTTTTATTCGGATTGTTTTTTCCTTATCTTTTCACAGAGTTCACCAAGAACGTAAAAGAAGTAATGCTGATTAATAGTTTGATCTTCAAGAACCCAATGAAGGTACACTATCCCATGAATATTGGAAAGAAAAAAAAACAATCATGATTGCTTGAATTTTGATTTGCTCTTTCAAGCTTTTATTGGCTCTCGGTGATGCTGTACTGTTCCAGTGCATGGATTGGGGCTTCGTTTCAGGATCATATGTAAAAAACCTCGATTCTTCATACGTTATTATCCTTTCTAATAAGTTTGGAACATTTTTAATGACATTCAAAGTGTCAGTACAAACATTTTTGCGAGCTTCTTGTTGTTCAAACGTGAGAATATTGGCACACGCTTTTGCATGCTAAAAATTGTTATGTAAAATTTGCCGTACGGATTCTTTGTTAATTCCAGCAGTCTCAGCAATCGCGTGAATACTTAAATGATGGTCAGATCAATCGAGATTACCCATTTTTTCGATATTGTCATCCGTTTTTGACGTGGAATTGCAATCCAGGCGTGAATCATCTTCAACTACTTCACGGTATCTTGAAAATGCTCAAAAACACAATCAAGTGATGAACATCCATTGCCATACACTTCTTTAAATAAATTATTAATTTAAATTTATAATTTATTTAAAGAAGCAATTTTTTCAAGTTTTACTTGAAATTTCACATCAATCCTTTGTTATTTATCATTTTTCCGGCGAAACAGAAAAAGAAAAAAAAGAAAAAAAAAACTCTAATACGAACGAAGGCTACAGGTAAGTAGGTTTGCTTACAGAAACAAGAGACACTTCATTCAAAAGAGAAGATTTCAAGTTAAACAGCCATCAGTCGCTAGAGTTTGGCACAAATGTACTTCTGTAGCTGCGCCAGTCTCGTTATGTAATAGCCACACTTCGTATATTCGACAAATTGTTTTAAAAAATAAACTTAACTTTAAAATAATTAACAAATTTAGGTACATGTGAAATTAACTATATCAACGCTGCACCGCTCTTCTAAATAACAAAACAGTTAACGAAATTAAATGTCACATGCTCACCGTCCCGTCTATGAGTCATTGAAGAAAAGTAAGTCAATAATCAAAATGGACTCACCAATTGCATTTGTTTCTGGGCAATAGCGGATCGCAGCCGGTCGCGTTCGTTTCGAAAGTCAAAAAGTGAAATTTATTTTCTTATTTCGAATAAAATATTAGACAAGCTTTTATTTAATTTCACATAAATGTAAGTATATTTACTTAGGTCAAATCTTACAACTCTATTTTGAACCACTTTCACTTGACCATTTGTCATAATATTCTGCATAAGTATCTATGCATAAACAATTCAGTTATACGATCTAATGACCATGGCCTGATGCTGTAGACATGATTAGTTAGCGTTCCCCCATCTGTGCCTCCCAGGGTCATAGCACTTTCTGATCCCCTCCCTCAGCCACGCTACTGGTTGGAAGCTATCGATTTTTACCCAAATACTTATAATTTTTAGTTTTTTGAGAAAAGAACGTTACTATCTCAAATTAGAGTGTGAAAATAACATGGTTTTATAAAGCAAAAAGGGGCTTAATTTTCCTTACCAGCATGAGCAATTACAGCCACTCCACTAATAACTAAAGCCATAATCGCTAACATAGCTAGAGTTGTTGTCAGTCGATACCAAGGTGGTGAAATCTTATGAGCTTTAGAAGGTGGTTTCCTGAAATCCAGACGCCAGATATTAAGTCCCGGAATCTTTGTCAATTTAGCTCCATTGGATTCTCCAGGAAGAGATCTTGATGTGAATTTTTGTTTCTTCGTGTCCATTCGAGCAGTTTTCCTGGCTTCGGCTGGATCGTAGTATGCTGGATTATCCAGCTATCAAAACAATATAAAAAAACCATTTTATTAATGAATTAGCATGATGTAAGACTATTACGTTATAAGTTTTTGTTTAATAAAGAGTAAAAGAGCTCATTCTTTGGAAGTTAATTTAGTACATTTCTTTCAATTTTTGAGTAATGGACTTTTTTTTTCTTTGGCTTTGTGAAGAGGCTTTGAATCAAAAAACAGCTAGAATTAATTTTTCTGTCGTTAATAGAAGGCAGCATTTTTTTGTTACCTCGCGATTTTCTTTCAGTTTAAATTTTTTTTTTTTTATTGAAAACAAACTTGAGTTGATACAAAAATAAAAGAAAAGAATTATAATGAAATAAATATAAATAAATAAAATTGAAATTGTCTTTGCTAATTTTACATTAACCTGCGAAAATGTTTTTTTCCCTCCTGTTAAGTTCTCGAAAAGTAGAATTATTCAAAATGAACATTAATTAGCATAAAGCAATCGTAACTCCGAGCCCCATACTCCACAGAAGCAAGTACTATCGAGAAAAGAAAATACCTCGTTCAAATTCCTAATGCGTTTTTATTTTCACAGGCAAAACATTTTAAAATACAAAACGTTGCCTATGCGATAAAAAAAAAAAAAAAAAAAAAAAAAAAAAACATGATTCTGCCGTAAAATCCATTGTTAAATTAAGTATCAAAATAAAAGCAAACGATACATTTTTAAAATAGACAATTCGTATGTCAAAATAAAAGCAGACGATAAAATATTAAATTAGATATATCTTAGCAATATATTGTAAATATACCTTAGTTTAGTTTTATATTAACGTCGCACTAGAAGCAACACGAGGGCTATTGGCGACGGACCTCGTAATTTTGAACCACGGTCAAGTGACGAGGACGACACCTGAGCTGGCACCCCTCTCCTCTAACATCCACACCATGCCAACGGGAGGACTTTGGGCCCCGAACAGATTTAACGTGCATCAGCCCCGGCTACACGGCGGGTCTTTGGCGGCCTAGGATCGAACCCGCGACTGAACGAAAACTGCCGGCCGCTAGTCCACGACCTGGACCACTAGGCTACCGCGGCCCCATAAATATACCTTAAGTAAACCAAATGTAAATGTTATAATGTGTTATAATGTTAGTTTTTTGAACCTAACACTATGTATCTTTTATTTTATGCTCACATATTTTTTGTCGATGCCATTTTCTTAAAACAGCTATATGTTAACACTTATTAATAAAAACAAATTTAGACTGAATTAAACAAATAACACCTGGAATTAAAATTGAAACAAGATTATCTTTTTAGAAATCTTCCAGACTTTTTATTTCATTTGTTAAACTAAAAGAGAAAAAAAAAAAAGTCTTTTCTTTCCATTAATTTTCTTATTTATCTGGTTTACTTAATTAATACCTAAGTCTTTGATAATATCTATAATATGAAAAGATTATTTTACATGTATGGGAATTCCTCGTATAATGTTTACCTTGAGGTAATTAAATGAAGATCTAGCGACAAGTTGTTTTAGAATAAATATGAAGTCTTGGAATCTTAAGTAATATTAAATTGGGTATATCATTTTGTGATTATCTAATGTAACACAAGTATATACGAATTGCGTTTATTATTTAAATTATTCTTTTCAGATATTTCAAAATATTTTTTCCATCGCATTTTTAATAGATTTTAAACAAAAATAGAATGTGTATACATGTGTGTGATATCCGACATTTATAGAAAATTACAGAAGGCTTATAGATATAATATGACATTGTATTAAAATGAATGAAACTATTCAAAGAAGAACTTATCAGATTTTGAAGAATATCACGAAATGAAAGATGATATTTCAAAGAAGTATTTGTCTTTTTGATACAGAGAGAAGCAAACATAACTCCTGAAATGATTTATATATTGGATTACTATTTAGAAAAAAGGTTTTTTAACAAATATAATATTTCTGGATGAATTTTGTCGTTTGGTGAATAATCTTTGCCGATTTTTGCGATTCATATTTTGAGCTTGATACAATGTCCTTGATCAAATAAATTACACATAATTCAACAATTTTATTTGTATTGAGAAAAATATTTTACCAAAATTAGCATACCGTAGAATAAGTAAAAACATTCTTCAGCGAGTATATTATTACAAGATTTAAATGTAACAAATTTATAAGCGTAGAAATAATTGATTTAATATCTAAAATTTTAAAGAAAATTATATAATTTTCAAGATCTTGTTATCAATACATTTTGAATACAACTTTTTACTTACCAAAAGAAGAAAAATCTTCTTAAAATTCGATGGTAGTGATAACCTAGCGGTCGTGGTCGCGGATTCTCTTCCTGCGTTGTTTCGTCGAATCGTGGGTCTGATGCCACGAATGACCCGACGCTCAGAGGGATTGATGCACATTGCATCTGTCGAGGGTTAAGTCCTCCCGTTGGCGTGGTGTGAAAGTTTGGAGAGAAAGATGTCAGCTCAGGTGTCGTCACTTGACCGAGGCCCAAAATTACAAAGTCATTCACCAATAGCCATCATGTTGCTTTTAAGTGCAATTTTTATAAACAATCAATCGATCATCTTAAGATCTGAGTACATGTTTCGAAGATAACATTAAAATACAAATATTTGTACCGTATCAAAATTATTAGAGAAGTTCCATTATTTCATTTTATGTGTGTGTGACTGATGACGAATATGGAACAGCAGAAGTTCAATAACTGGCTCGACCCGTGTGGTGACCGGGGATGACAGAATAGTCTCACTGTAGCTCATGCATGTCGTAAAAGGCGACTAAAATGGGTACCCAGCGTCTGGGGGTATAACCGGGCACCCTGCCCCTGGGGATTATATCAGGGGACCTCAGGGACTTGCCTTCTTCAGGTAAGTACGGGCATCATGATCCCGAGGCACCTTAGTGATCTTTTTCTTTCCCATGGGGGTTTACTGTCTTTGGTAAACACGGGTGACGCACTCCCGGGATACCCTAGCGATCCTTCTCTATTTTCGACCCTCCTTCTTGTCAACCACTTTTACCTTTTTTCACCTTCACGTCTAGACCACAGTTTAATCTTGTTTGGCGCGGCATAGCCATATCTGGCTCTTGCGCCAATAAACTTTACATTCACTCACTCACTCAATAACTGGCTCAATACATTAACCTTCAGATTGCTCAATTTCTTTTAACTACATCGCATCAAAAGCATAACTTAATAATTACATATTTGAAATCTACATATATTTGGGAGTTTAAATGTGTAGCATAATTTTGTTTCAAAGTTATTTTTTTAAAAAAAATATATTGGTTTAGGTTCAGCTGAACTGATGTTCAGAAAAATCAATTTTCGTGGACATGAATGTGGAAATCGTGGGATAAGCAGCCAGAAGGTTAATAAGATTAATATCGCACACCAGTGAAGTGGTGGTACGGTTCTCCCGCGCTTTTCACTTTAACTAATCTTTGGAGCTACTTCATTACGTTATTTGAGAACATCGCTTGTGAAAAAAACATGACTTACGTAATTTAGAATTATAGAAAAAGAAGTGCAGAGAATGAGAAATTATTCGATAGATATTGAAGGTTTTGAAAAGACAGAGATAAGAGGAGATACAGGAAGTAATGGTGTTGTTGAACGCATCATGTAGGCGCCACTAAGTGTGAGGTGATTTACTAAGAGTATATTCCTCAATCGGATCCAATCCCCAGAAGTCACGGATTCAGTTTTTTCAGTCCTAATATTTGCTGTTATTAAGATAATTACGAGTAAATTTCTCAGTTATAATCTTTGGTTAAGAATGCAAACAGGCGATCGCTCCGAAATAATGGTACATATTGATTTCGATCACTGTGTAATACAGAATAAAATTAGTTACAAATTTATTGAACTGATTATTTATTGCATCCCGATTACTCTAAATATTAATAATGACACGAGTTACTGTAAGTATGGAAACTAAATCGTTGAAGAAGAGACTACAGCGTGGGCTCTGTCGCGTTTCCCTCTTCTACGGGATTTTTATATGATGTTTGAATTGAATTTCACTCCCAATAGATGAAACTTGACTCCTGTTGATTAGATTAGAATTATTAAAGAGTGATGAATAAAATCTAAGAAAGGCGTATTTAAGAAGTAAAGCATTAAGTTTGAAGTCAGCTAGTAGTAGAGAATGGAGCTGAAGCTATTAAAGAAACAATATTAACAGTCTTGCCAATAGCGAAAAGCAATCGGATCACAGCCAGGAAGGATCTGTTTAGAGTTGAGATGATGGACTATTTGTAGTTTATCCCTTCACTAACTTTGAGGACTTTTAATGATTTGATTTATATAAAATTCCAACTCCTTGCCTACCAAATGAAACATGATTAGGCTAATTAGATGAGAATAAGAAGTATAATGAATTGAATTAGAAGTGAATCAGAATTGAAAGGAATGGCAAGGGAGACAGATGATAATGAGAAGCTGTCAGATGTTTGTAAGTTAACTGAAGTGAATTATTGTAAATAATCATTTAAAGTAAAAATTGGCTAGCAGTAACTCCTGGTTAGTTAAGTATATTAGGAGTCGAACCTGTTGTATCCAAGAAGCATCACACTCGATGCGAGTGAGTTGATAATAGTATATATTGATTATCTAAGACTCTTTATTGTATAATTACATGGCAGGGTCTAAGCGAGTTATGAGGTTGGAGAGCGACCTTACATGTTCTGTGAAGATAGTTAATAAACTATTTTTTTCTTCTGACGTCTTTTCAGTTGGATTTGCAACTTTATTGACTATTTAATTGAACTTAAAGATGTCCGTAGAGTTGAATAATGTAGGAAGGCCGTTACAAGTTCAATGAATCCATTTATAAATCTACTAAGGACTCGAAACTGATTGGTTTGGTAAGAGAAAAGCAGTATTTACTTCATTAAACGTTAATTCAGACACTTGTAGAAACTCTTTCTCCATACACAGTAGGTTAGAGATTGAATATGGATTATTCATAGATCTCTGAATAAAATTAATTGATTATCTTCTGTGCGTGACTTTCTGCTATTAGACTTATTATTCGTGACTCTTATAAACTGCTGTTTGTAGAAAATGCAACACCATGAAGGAATCATCAGAATCAAATGAAATTCGCAGCAAATGTCAATTATAGGATATTATGCAAATTAATAAAGTTTCAGAGCCATCGCGCGTGCGCGGCGCGCGCAGCGCCCTCTGAATTGATGCTGAAAGCGTATAAATAAAGTGCTGTAGCGGGACGTTGAAAAAAGTCTATGATTATTTGTTAGTGGCAAACGTTTAGTGAGACCTGAGTATGCCTCCACGACGGAAGAATAAGAAATTCAAGCAACTTACGGAGTTTGAACGAGGGAGGATAATCGGCCTTCGAGAAGGAGGATTTTCCTATCGCGCAATAGCAGCTCGTATGCAGCGGAACAGTTCCACAGTGATGCGAGTTTGGAAGCAGTGGACCGACGAGCACCGAACAACTCGAAAAACAGGCACTGGACGACAGAAGGTGACGTCAGAGCGCGATGATCGACACCTGCTCCGCATGGCGGTGAATGATCGCACAGCTTCCTCCAGGCAGCTGGCAGCACGTTGGTCTACTGCTACAGGTGTACAATTGTCGGCTTCGTCAATTCGTCGTCGTCTGCTGCGCCGTGGATTGCGTGCAAGGGTGCCTTTATACAGGATTCCCCTCACGGCGAATCATCGACGGCTGCGTCGGCAGTGGGCTCTTGAGCACAGAGACAGGCGAGCTGATTGGCACCAAGTTGTCTTTTCAGATGAATCACGCTTCAATTTGTGGACCCATGATGGCCGTGTTCGTGTTAGACGTTATGCCGGTCAACGCTGCCTTCCTGAGTGTATAGTGGTTGAACGACATAGTGGTCGAACACCCGGAGTTATGGTCTGGGGTGCGATTTCGTATCATGGACGATCCAATTTGATACGAATTGAGGGTAATCTCAATAGCAACAGGTACGTCCGTGAAGTGCTACAGCCCGAAGTCGTTCCTTTCCTTCAAGGCATCCCTGGAGCTATCTTTGAGCAGGATAATGCACGCCCACATGTTGCGCGGACTGTTCGAGACTTCTGTTCAGCACAACGCATGCAACTTCTTCCTTGGCCTGCTTATTCACCGGATATGTCGCCTATTGAGCACGTGTGGGATATGGTTGGTCGGCGTCTCGCTCGTGATCCGCGTCCTGCAGTTTCCAAAGACGAACTTTGGTTGCGCATACAAGCGATATGGAATTCTCTTCCTCAAGCAGATATTCAACATCTGTTTGACTCCATGCCACGTCGTATAGCAGCACTTATTGCAGCGCATGGTGGCTGCACCAAATACTGATTTCGGACGCTTAATTTGTTTCTTTTGTTTTGAAAATTTCATCATTTATTTGTATCAGTACAAGTCGTTTCTGCATTAAATTTCATTTGATTCTGATGATTCTTTCATGGTGTTGCATTTTCTACAAACAGCAGTATAATTGTGAAATGTTATCGAAAATGAAAGGAGCAATATTGGGACGTTACAAGACGATTATAATCGTTTAAGAAATACGATGGAGACTACCGAATTTGAAGCAGATTTTGACGATAATATTTCAGATAGAAAGCAATACTAGTGGTCACGTTAACGAGACGATTGATACTACCGAGAATGAGATGGTTTGAATATATCTAATGAGAATTATTTAAAATGTTAGAAATTAAGTTAAATATTTAAAAATAAATGAATATTTTATTTACACACCCTCCTGTTCCATAAAAAAAAAAAAAAAAAAAAAAAAAAAAAAAAACCAATACTATTCTTCGAATCGTTTTATTCGGTTTATTTCCCAGAATTTTCTTTACCTATCTTTTTAATGGGTGGAATAGTAAATATACTGGATTTATTGAATTATTCTTTTCTAAAAATTCTCACATAAATTCAAAGTGGGTCTTATTTTCTGAAAAATATGGCGTTTTAAAATTTCTTGAAAATTTTCTACCAATTCAATTATTGATTTTGATATCCAAATTACCCAATTTCGGACATCAAGATATTCACTTTAAAGTTAATATACATCCCCTGTAATCTAATTTCCACTTTCTTATACTTCCTGACTGATTTTTAACACTTATTAATATGTAAACTTTCATTAATAAGGTTTCGAGAAACTAATTCTAGATTTGTACTTTAATGATCTTTCGAATACTACATCTATATTTCTTAATGTTTCTGGCAAATAGAATAAAATAATAATAATATTTTATCTGTATTATTCATGGCTTTCAAACACTTTTTCCTTTGGGGGTACTTTATGACGTTATTTGAATTAAGAATCTCGAGATTTATGTGAGTTTTAGTTTAGTTTTTTTATTAACGTCGCACTAGAAGCAACACGAGGGCTATTGACGACGGACCTCGTAATTTTGAACATCGGTCAAATGACGAGGACGACACCTAATCTGGCACCCTTCTCTCCTCTAACATCCACACCATGCCAACGGGAGGACTTTGGGCCCCGAACAGATTTAACGTGCATCAGCCCCGGCTACACGGCGGGTCTTTGGCGGCCAAGGATCGAACCCGCGACTGAACGAAAACCGTCGGTTACGAATCCGAAGCCATGACCACTTGGCCACCGCGGCCACGAGACTTATGAAAGAATTGTGACTTATGTAAATTATCATCACCATGTAAGAAGTGTAGTGAATAGGAACAATTTTCTAAGAACGTCTCATACTTGCTCGTTACTATAACACCTGGTATTACTTCCTTCAACTGTCAGTATTAAATTTCCTTAAAACAGTTGCGAAATTGCAGTCAAAATTATAGAAAGTCATAAAGTGATAATAAACAGGTTATTATGTTTACATTTATGAATATTCAAAAATCAATCCCTAGCCTGCTATGTTTGTTGATTTACCCTATACGCTTCAAAACCTAACGTTTAATATAATAACTAAGTACTTATCCTACCGAACCAATCCGGTACAAATCCTCAAAAAATTTAATGATGAAGGTCCGATTCACTGACTCTATACAAATTTTTCCTGACTGTGATCAGATAACTTCTTAATCCATACAGGCACAATTCCTTTCTCTATAGCTTCTGCATACTCTCTCTACCACCAACCCATCTTCGCTTCAAATTCTTTGCTGCTTATAAATGCAATTTCTCAATTTTATTCACTAAACTCTATTAATTTAATTCTTTAATAATTTTACATAAGTCACGTTTCATCCACTCGGAAAAATTTTCAATTAAAAAAAATATCATGTTAAATTTCCCATAGTTTGAAGGGGAAAACACGATACAGCCGACGTGAAAATACAGCCACAAGAAGCCTATTTTAATCAGATCTAGTTTACCCAATCCTGTTAGTTGCTGTTTTTAAGATAAGTAGATAATTATAATCTTTAGTTAAGAACGTGATTAGGTAAACGTTCTATATTATTTAATTATGATATTATTTATTCAAGACCGAATAAATTGCTTAAATAATTTTGGAGCACATCTTTATTGAAATATTATGTCTCTTTACGACACCAGTTTAACACCATGTTTATGTAACGACACCAGTTTGTTACACCTCTTTATATATTCTTAATATAAAATTGTGGTTCTAGATCAAATATTACTGAAATAATAAAATGTGTTCGAAAATCTACCATCACTAGTTTGTACAGTTTATTACGAAAGAGGGTGGAAGAAGATTTTATAGAATACAGGTGAAGTATCATCTAGTTTTTTAACGATCTAAAAATTAAATATATATTTGTTTTTCAATAATAATTATCTTTACTGAAAATACTAAAATAACTCTTACCCCTTTTTCATAAAAATCTGGTATTAGAAGGGTAGGCTTAATATCCATCGCAGAAAATGAATCCTTGTCGCCTTCTTTTATGGAATCACTAAAATTGGCAGGAAAGATAAATATCTTTTTATTCTCCTTGTTGATCGATAACTTTTCGTCCACTGAATCTTTGGTGATGTTCTTCATTTTAAGTGGCTCAAGTTCACTCTGCGAATGCAACTTCTTTCTAGACACGCCGTCACCAACAACGCGCACGAAATAAAATATCGAATCGGTCAGAACTTTGATGAAACGGTATAATTTTTTTTTGTAATGTTCATGACACTTACCCCACAGAGAGAATATTTCCGATTAGGAAATCAAAAAAACAAAAGAGCGTTAGGAAAAACAAAGCTGTCCATCCTGGAGTTGAATTTTGGTTTTTCACACATGAAGAATTCTATTGTTGTTCGAACGGTCACATATCCGTTTGCCTGTCATATTGTGGAGGAATATTCTATTTTCCAATTCTCTGTTTCAAAGCAGTTTTGATAGGCACATGGTTTGATTAGCAAATTGTTTCATTTTCGACATCCTTTAATTTTTCATTTCGTACACTTTCGATTTCCTGAATAACTTTTACATTTTAGCGGTGCTTTTGTCACATTTCTATGTGATAAATAGCTATAATGGTACAAGATATTACGGGAAAAGAATATTTGATTTTAAATCAAATATCTTTTTCGAGAGAAAAGAAATACATGATTTAAATTAAATTTTTAACATTTGCTAATATGTTGTGTTGAGAAAAAAGGCTTCAACAAAAATGCGCGGGCATCAAATAAAAGGTACATGGTGTCGGGCTCAAAAGATTGACATTATAATACATTATGATTATAATTACATTTAGTTTGCTTAAGGTACGTTTACATTTCTAAGATGTATTTAATTTAATATTTTATCGTCTGATTTTATTTTGTCATCCGATCAGAATAGTGTTGTCTACTTTAATAATTAATCGTTTGGTCTTATTTTGATATTTATTTTTAATAGCTGATTTCCCTTATTACTTTTTTTGTTGTTAACATTGACAACATTTTTGTACTTTTAAAATGTTTTGCTGGTGAAAATAAAAATGCATTAGGAATTTGAACAAGGTGGTTTCTATTCTCAATAGTCTAATTCATATACATTTTGAGTAATTATACTCTTTCTAGAACATAACAGGGGGAAAAAAGTCAGCACATGTTAAAAAGAAATTAGTAAATCCAATTTCAATTTTTTTAAAAAAAAATTACCATTTACAGCATTAGATTCCGTAAAATAACTTGTCTAGTAACACAAAGAAGTAAACACAAAAGATTACTGACTCGCAATTTACTGCATGTCATAAATATAGCTAAGTATAAAAAGCAAGTGCTCAAGATTATAATAGCCAACTAGTACTTACAGGTTACAATTATTGCAGGCTATTTGTCGTAATTTCAGAACTCCAACTCGTTCCAGAGCTTTCCATATTTTGATTGATCACAAAGTTTCAATTCCAGCTTTCCAATTACAATTACCAATGCGAATCCCTAAAAAGAAATCGTTTGTGTCTTTACTTCGGGATTTTCTCGTGATGATTAACAAATATTAGCAGATGATTTTGGTTAATTAACATATAAATTTCCAGCAATCAACGATCTCAACATCCTTTTCTTGTTCTTAAATCAAATAATAATTAAACAAATCTCGGTGAGATGACCTTGATCTCTAATGCAAAAATACTGCTCACTTTATACATACGAAATTTATTTCAATCTACAACCGTTTAGAGCCACATTGCAAAAATTTTACTGTTACATTAAAAATGGCTGGGCCTGCACATACAATATTTTTTTTTAACAAATTGAAATAAAAATTAACTCTATGTAGTTTTATTAAAATAAATTAACTTCTTTTTATTATAATTTTTTAAATTTGAATAAGATATGTATAAGTACGTATTTATTTTAAATTTGTAAAAGTTTCGTTTCATTTAGTTTGAATTTCATAAAGATGGAAAAAATTCGAACTAATGAGATGGATGAATTTGTTTTTGTTGAACAAGCAAATCGATATCAGGTTCAATAGACGAGGTAGCAATTCTTGCTGCATTTTCAAGATGTTTGACAGTGATATTTGTTCTATTTTTGATTTTTGTAAGCTTCATTCTTGAATATAATTGTTCACAAATACAAGTACTGCCAAAATTTGGAGACATTAATAAAGCATGATTGTGAAAAATAGGATATTTATCGCGGGGTAGGTAATCTTTATAAAACTCCAGTAAAGAAACATTCCCAAATTTTTCTTTCAGTTGAATGTCACTTTGCAGTTCAATGCATTCCATTTGAAGATTTGAAGGCAACTTATTTATTTATAGAGAAAATAAGGTAGAATATATTTTGAAATACTCTTCATTTTTTCAAAAAATTTGAAATCTACTTTCAAACTCTTGAATTAAATCAAAAATTAATGCAGCACACACAGCAAAAATTAATGCAAATCACAGGTTTATGTGCAGCCAAAGTACTGAAAGGTGTCAAATCTTACTTTTATTTGATTAAGACAAAATTTCATTTTTCTTTCAAACGCTGTAATTGTTTGGAACATATTATTAATAAATTGATTTTTTCCTTGAAGTCTCACATTTAAATCATTCAAATGTTTTGTTAAGTCTACTAAAAAAGCTAAATCTAAAATCCAATCTTCGTTCTCAAATTCATTCACAGGTTTCCCTTTTGTTTCCATAAATAATTTTATTTCAGTTCTCAAATCGCAAAATCTTTTGAGCATTTTCCCCTTACTGAACTATCTTACTTCTGTAAAGTAAATAATATCTGTAAATTCATTGTCCATTACTTTAAGGAACTCTTCAAATTGTCTATGATTATGTCCTTTTAATTGTATAAAGCTAATGGTTTTAATAACAACGCTTAATACACTTTCCATTTTTAAAATGTTTCCACATAAATTACCCTGATGTATATTGTAATGATATGCCAACAAGATCGTACTGCCGGCAGCGACGGCTTCATTATTAATCATTTTAACGAGTCCCTTATTTTTACCAACCATGGCAGGGGCTCCATCGGCTATGATAGCTGATACATTTTTCAAAGATAAGGAAAACCTTTTCATCGAATAAATCTACATAATTGGTTGTGTCTTTTAACGACACTAAAGCAACCATTTCTTCCGCGATATTATAATGTTCATAGATTCCTCTTATAAAAATTGCCAACTGCGTCATATCAGAAACGTCAGTGTTTTCGTCCATAGCTAACGAAAAAAAATTAAAATTAGTACAATTACTTTTTAAAGACTTTTCAACTAAATGTGTAAATTTAAATATTTTCATAATTTGCGTTTGGGCCGCACTTTAGACAAGCATGGTTTAGAGAATACAATCTAAATAAATGCCATTTTGATTTTAATTTTAAATAATTCTGAATATTTAAACGAAGTGCAGTACTTTTTGAACCACCCTTGAACTTTGTATGATTGATATTTATTTCTAAAATGATGCAATTTCTATTTTGATATCGGGGAATTTTAATTCATGACCCGTTTGTGTTGATTTAGACAACTATCATATTTGTACATTCGCTACATAATGAATGTTGCAATTTTTTTTTAACACTTCGGATAAATTGATTAAAATGTTGATATCACTAAAAATTTAAAGAGTAAAGATTTTTTTCTTTATTTTTATTAATTTTAAGACCAATTTGTTGAAAGAAACTTACATGAATATAAAAATTTGAATACGGGGTTCGTTTTCTTATTTTTTTTTATTCACACTCTTCATTTCTTTTTTCATTTTATTATAATAATACCGATCTGCATTATATTCCATCTTTGATAAGTATAGTCGAATATCTCAAAAATGAACCAGGGATGTAGTGAAATATTTCACTGGTTCTAAATGAGCTCTTATCGAACTATTGTTATTTTATACGCTTGTGCTCAACATCTGAGAAAATGAACTGTATTGAAAATTTCACTTCCACTAGTTTCTTTCCAGTTTTTCAATGTAATTTTACACATACGTATTATAATTCCGAAAGGCAACATTCCTAAACTTCCGATTGAAACCTCATTCTTTTACTCTCCCCGCCATTTCCATTAATCAATCACTATCTCTCTAATAAAAACAGTATATATACGAGTATTCCTCTTTCCCCACTCTTCAGTTATCCCTTCTTTTTCAAAGAATCCACTGTGCCACTGCACAGAACCCATTTTTCAACCCCTCCCACATAAAAAAATCAGAAAATTATGGAATGGACCATAGAAGCGTCATCTGATGCCTCCCCTCCCCCTTCTTTCAATAGCAGCCACTGTTTTCATATCTGTGACGTTGGGTTATTCGCGGTATTCTCTTCATTAACCGTAGGGACTTTAATTGAGATTGATTGCTATAAATAACAATTTCCTCCTAACCCAAATGAAACGTGATTAGGCAAATTAAAGGAGGGTAGAAATAAAGTGAACTGAGCTAGATAGGAAAGTATATAAGCCAAACGAAATTCACACGATAGAGGTCGAGTGTCACTAGCGTTGAGTATATGCCTTACAGGTGGTATACGAGATCAAGAGTTGCTACGGGTGATAGTGGTCATAGTAAAGTCAAGAAATCAAGCCAACCTCAATTTGGAAGACTTGGGTAAGACACTCTTAATTTGGTATTAGTTGAAAGGGTGAATCTTATCTAGGGCAGGGGTGGCGAACCTTTTTGCATCAAAGAGCCATTTCTTCTAGAAAAAACGTATAATGAGGTCATAAATGTGCCGTCAAATAATTTTGACTTCGTGATTTTTGGGAAAATAATAATACTAAATACTATCAATGCAAAAATCTTTATTTACTACAAAAAAAAATACATTTTGAAATATCTCAGTTATACGCGTAATTCAAATTAAAGTAACATTAGTATGAATTCTGTTGTTGCAGATTAAATGACAAATAACTTATATTAGGGTTGTAAGATGTTACTTTTAGCAGAATGCATGCTGAACTGGAGACATCTGTCAAACGGTTTCTAAGCGAGTCTTTAATGTTATTTATCTCTGAAAATAATGACTCGTAGACATAGTTAGATGAAAATATGGTTAAAATAGCACGACCCAGCTTCTTCAAACAGTTAAATGTGTCTGGTAACGAATTCCATGTTTCCAAAATTTTGTTATTGGCATTTTTACTTATATTGCTTGTCAATCTTTCCGTTTCAATTAATTACAATTCTTTCCTTGTTTCAATAACTGTTTGAATCCAAATTGAATAGACTGGAAATCAATCAGCTACATTTAAAATTCAGCAATTTCCAACCAATAGAATTGAGACAAGTTCAGTTTATAAAATGAAGTCAGATCAGGGTACATAATAAACTTGAGTGCTTCCGATAATTCTTTGAACTGAGAAAATCTCGCTGAAAATTCATTGATTGAAGAATCAATTGCAGAAAAAAATTCTTCAGTGATTGTTTCTTCGCCAAGTTTCTCATGTATATCTAAATCATTGATATTTTTTTTCAAGTTTGGAAATTACTTATAGTTTCTTGTAATAATATCGTTCCTGTGTATGTGTGTGTGCAAACATGCAGTTCAGCGTCAAAAGTGCGAATGAGATCTATCATGACGATAAAGTTTTCTTTGTGCCATGAAGCTTCACGTTCAATTCATTGAAACGTTGGCATATGTCTGAAAAAAAAACATCAATTTTGAAAGCCACATAACATCCAACAACTGTGAGTATTGTTCAATTCCCCCCACATTTTGCAAAAACAGTCTGATTTCTTCCAAGCAATCAACAAATCTTTGAAGTACATTCCCGTGGCTCAACCAGCGAAAATTATTATATATCAGTAAGCCATTATACACCGAGGTGACTCCATTTAACAAAGCATCATACTTTCGCTTATTTAAAGCCTGCGACGAAATGAGACTGACTATTTTTGTGACTACCACCATTACATTATCAAGAGATATTAAACCGCTCTTAGCACACAAGGTTTGTTGGTGAATGATGCAGGGGAATTCAAGAATCGATTCTCCTACGTCTGTTTAAAATAAACTTAAGAAATCATTTTTTATTTATTTATTTATTTTTGCCCAACGTATTTGGAGCACCATCAGTTGTTACTGAAACAATTTTTTTCTAATAAATTTCTTTCTCAACAAGCGAATTTTAAACTACGTACAAATATAGTTATGTGTCCTTTGTAGTAGTTAGCAACGATGTTATCGCAATTAATTCTTTCTTGAGGACGCTTCCCTCGCAATATCGAGCAAAAACAGCTAAACGTGCAGATTTAGAAACGTCAGTGCTTTCGTCAAGCCATAGCGAGAAAAAAGAGCGGAGTTAATGTCAATTTTTTGTTGATCTGCTACATTTCTGGCCAGTTTTAAGATTCTTTCTTTTATTGTGTTTCCAGATAGAGGAGTATATTCGATGCGCTGAATTATCTTATCTTTATTATCGAAATCATCAAAAAGTGAGGGCGTGTATGCTAACCAGGCTTCCTTCATAAACTCTCCCACTTGAAAAGGTTTACTATGCCGAGTAATGGCATTTGCAGCCGAGTAACTTGCCGCGCTCGTATAACAATTTTGCCAGCATATTTAATCATAGGCGTCGACTGTTTGTTTCTGTCTTTCATTGCACTTGCAATTAATTCCTTTTGCCCTGGTATGCTTTTTTGGCTAACGAATTTGTTATTTGTTTCAAAATGCCGTTTTACAGACGATGTTCTATATACTACTGTTCAAGAACATAAAACATACACCGCTTTTTCGCCTTTACTAATCATGCCATATTTCTCAGTCCACCAAATTTGAAATTATCTGATACACTTACTATCTTGCACTTTTCGTTTTTTTTTTGCTGAAGCCATATTAAATAACAGTTAAAAACCGTAAATATAAAACAAATAAACTTTAAAATACAGTTGTATCAACGAAATTGACTATTATGCTATGCGTAAGCAAACTAGCGTCATTAGCAATTGTAGTCCACGATATAACTAACTACAATAACAAACGAGCACTTCCTGCCCGCCGCGCCGCGCCCGAACACTCCGCAGCGTAGGGTCACTCGCGTTCGTTCATAATATACTTCATAGTGAACTTTGTGATCGGTGGCATGCCCAAAATATTGTGTCGCGTGCCATTGGTTCGCCATCCCTGATCTAAGGTGTTATCTTGGAGAGCAAATATTCCTTAGACACATTATATTACAAAGTTGATAAATAAATAGTTGTGTGAGACTATTGACTTTTAGAGTTAGTTGTATTTGACTGAGTTATGGCACAATAGTCGAATAGTAATACTTATTCACCCCAATATCCATATGAGCGTTTTGGACTGAACAGAGATTTTACCTATTCGATAAAGAGCAAAACATTATCTATTTCTGATAACATAAAATTAATTAAACGTGCTGAAGATGGAACCAATCAATAGGCGATATGCAAAGAATTTTCACTTTCAAAATCTACAATTTCCAACACTTCTAAAAATCTCTGCCTGATTAAAGTTTAAACAAAATAAGATATTGTGAACATTCGATTGTATTGAAATTTTTATTGGGTCCGCTGCGGTTCACTATAACGGGGTTCGAGCATATTATGAAAATTTTACGATATTCACATATTGATAATAGTAAGAAATTTTCGCTTTTTATTAATTGAATAATCTATTGGCAGTTCTTCATTTTGAATTTATCTCTGATTTGTGCACGACTGAAAAAAAAAGTTATAATAATAAACATTGAAATAGTGAATGAAAATAAAATAAAAAAATTAGTAAAGCAAAATGGGGGAAATACATCGTATCTTCTGAAAAAGTACTACCTCTTTTTTATGCCATGTTAAAAGGTGTCGAGTGTTTTTATTCATATTAAAAAATGCTTTAACCATCAGCTGCAAAACTTAGAATTAAACATCAAATTTCGAGATACTTATTCAGTTAATTAATTCACATCTGAATCTAAACTTGTAATGGATGCTCACGTGTTCTCATTTTAATTAACCTTTTGGGCTAATTTATTAAGTTATTTGAATTGAGAATCTTGAATCAGACTCAAATAAAGAGAGATTGGAGGTGTTAGAGCAATTAAAAATTAGAGAAAATAGAGGAAGTAACGATGTAGGGGTGAGAAGAAGAAAGTGATCTTATAGGTTGGATGATTTTTGGAGCGCTTAGGTCTTGCGTCCTTTAATCTCCTAAGAGTGAATATTTGACTCGTATCCTATGTATAGCAGCATTGTTACAAAAACTTCAATCGCTTATGGGTGTATGAGTAAAAGCAGCCCAATATGAAGGATTAGGGCAAACGACACTTTATTTACAAACCTCCAGCACAAAACGCCGTCAGCTTCCAGCAGTCCTGGCGAATTCAAGCCGCTTCTCAGCAGATTAGCTTCTAGAGATAGAAATTTCAAGCTACAAAAAGTCCCCAGAGTAAGTGAAAAGAAAACCGCGCCCATCGTCACCCTCTTAATGTAAATAACGAAGCTGGTGCGTTATACACATACGATTACCATTGTGATTTAAAAAGAGGAAATTCATAACACTTTAGAACTTGAATGAGCTACAAAAATCGACAGTTGATTTATTATTAAGCTAACTGCAATATCCAAATTTTGGTAGAGTTGCATTTTATCCGATTATTTAATTTAATTTATCCGGATATTTAGTTTTTATAGTTTTAGATAATGTATCAAGTGTTGCAATTCTAATTTATGCAACGGGTCAGCTAACAGAAATTTTTAAATAAAAACAGAAAAGACAAAACAAAATGAAAATACCCTATTAGCTAGTCAGCCAAGGCAATAAAACGCAAAACAGAAATAAAGTTAAAAGTATTATAATGTGGCAGAAGAATTTGAATGTTCTAACATTCGTGTCAATTTGTATTAGCGTACGGTATCCTAGAGGTCATAGTCGCAACCTCGCGGCCGGCGTTGTTTCCTTCGAATAGCGGGTTCGAGTCTTGATGGTACAAAAGACTCGTCGTCTAGAGGGGCTGATGTACGTCACATCTATCCAGACTTCAAGCCCTTCCGTTGGCGTGGAGTGAAAGTTTGGAGATGGAGGTACCACCCAGATGTTGTCCTCGTCACTTGACCGATATTCACATTGACGAAGTCCGTCGCCAATAGCCCTCGTGTTGCTTCTACGCGCGATGTTAATAAACATTCAACCAAGACATTTTGCCTCACAGTTAAAATGAATACTGTATCATTCATGTCCACGAATGTGTCAATAGAGTTAAAGTATCGAGCATGTGCGTGGGTTAGAGACTGCAAAATTTTTTGGAATTCTATACAAATTGATAGTCTTACTAATTTTCTCAAATAGATCTCAACCAAAAAATATAGAATCTTTCTATACTTCTCAATCAGTAAATATAATTTTCTCCAATAGTTCTCAACTAATAAATATATAACTTTCTTCAATAGTTATCACATAGCCATTAGATATAATTTTCTCCAATAGTTCTCAATCGAAAAGTACAAATTTCTCGAATAGTTCTCAATCAATAAATGTAATTTTTTCTAATAATTCTCAATCAATAAATGTAATT